>VYZX01007894.1:0-13585 GCA_013401335.1 Brachypteracias leptosomus | reverse complement strand
GAGAGGTTTTACAGTCTGACTGTCATNAGTCTGACTGTCATGGTCCACTAGGGACTCCTGAAGGTTCTCCTTTTGATCTTGAGGTACAAAAATTAAGGTGACTATGCCAAAGGGGTAAGCATCAATCAAACCTTACTGTTTACAAAAAAATCACCTTAAAACAGCCTATAGACAGGTGCAATAAAAGGAGAGAAGGAAAAGAGAGTATAGCTACCACCATGGATCCTGTGGAGTCCTGCTGGTCCTATCAATCTTCCGGTCCTGTTGACCTCTTGGTGGGGAACCACCCTGGTCCCTCACCTCTTGATGCTGTATTTTATGATATGTTGCTCCACCTTCCCTCCAAAACTCTCCACCTTTTCTTGGAACTCCTCCTTCCCAGGTGGCACCAGTGCGCATGCCCAGAATCGTCTCTAGGAGGCTTCAGGTGGTCCCACGACCACCTCAGAGTCTCTAGGGCCCTGAAGGTGGCATGTTTTCCATTTGGTCTGGATCTGGGCTCATGCGCAGAAGGGTAGGTTAGAACGTGAGGTACAGCATGGGTAGAACATTCCAGACGACATGGTTGAGACAATACTAGGCATCCATCTTCGAGACAATACTGGAAACCAACTCTTACACCACCCAGTGGCTCAATGTTGTCATCAGGGTTGCATGGTGGCAGCAAAATATTAGTCCTCAAAGAGAGAGAGAAAGAAAAGAAGAGAGGAAAAAGAGAAAGAGATAGAGATTAAAACATTAAACAATCTGAATAGATTCTTGTAAAAAACAAAACAAACACATGTATAATTTCCCCATTTCATATCAGCTCTCTACACATTCCAGTTTGTCTCAGTGGATTGGGGAACATCTATGTTGGATGGAACACTGAGCAGATGGTGTGTATTGAGAATGGATACCAAATAGGTTAGTGTCTTTGCTGTTTTCCAAGTTTTAACGTATACTATTGTTAACAATACAAAGCCAATCAAGATTAACATCAAAAGAAAAACAACAGGGTGACACAGTCTGTTAAAGATGCCAGTAGCAGTGGGTGACCATCCAAAAAGAGTGTCCCACCATCGATATTCTGCATCTTTCTTCATTCGTTCCAGGATGTGGTGTATCTCCTCTATGTCATGATGAACAGTTATCAGAGTTTTCTGTCCATTCTGTCTGGCCTTTTCTAGTATTCTCCTCAGATCCTGGTGTTGCAGTAATTTCTTCGTCAATGTGAGATTCATTCTGATAGGTACAGATGATAGGTCTTGAATCAATGTGTGATTAGATTGCAGCAATTGATAGGATACAACAGGTGCTAAATAGAAAAAATCACATCCAATGATTTCAACAAAGTTACAAACACAGAAATTTGAATGATTCTTAGTACCTATTACAGTATTGTCAACAGATATGGAATCACAAACCATTCTCAAGCATGCACAACCTTTGCCGATATATACAAGTACTGTTTCAGGGTTTTTGTCAGGATGAATTTCAAAATGGCAAACATTTTGCTTGGTGTCGAGACGAATGTCGAACTCTGATGGTATTACTCTCGCAGATGAATCCTTGTTGTCCTCTTGTGGTACACACATCCACATCAACAGTTTGCCACTTATCATTATCCTTTTGGGCCCATACTCTATGCTCTACGGGATAGAGTATAGCTCCGTTGTGATTTAATCCCAGTGCAATGATTGGGTATATTGTGTATACTAAAGCATTGTGAATGGTCAGCACAGAAGCTATAGACATGCTAGTGATGAGGTCATAAGTAAAATTTACTAGATGCCACCAGGATTGGAATTTCTTTTCAAAGGCATTTGCATTGTCCCAGACTACTTTTCTAATTTCAGTGGGGAAAGTGCCTTCTTCACCTTCCCTTATAATCGAGGCTGTTATTGATTGCATTCACAGTTGAGGTCGGATGCAACTGAAAGCCAGGGAGACATTGCTGTGGATCATATCGAATGTGTCTATGATTAATTCGTGGTCCATTTCATTCAGTCTTTCCCATTTGGTAATATATCTGATAAAAGCCACTGGTTAGTTCCCAAAGCCAATAGGGAGGATCATAAAGGATGTGTCAATTTGTTTGAATCACTGGTTGTGATAACCAATTTATTCATCAATATCTCAGAATCAACGTTATTTAGAACTCCCAATCCTGAGCCCAAAATACCAGTTAGGTCTCTCTTTGGTCTCCTAGGGAAAAAGACCCATTTTTTCAGCCAAGTTGTGGTATATACGAACAATATCACCAGCCCAATTCGTCAATTATTCATCTTTTTGAAATTTAGGCCTTCAGACTATTAACAGCAGGGGTACTATTACAGCTAGGATTAATGCCAATATGTATGCCCTGTATACATTCAAGGTTAGTGCAGGTGTATCCACTCGTCCATGTGCGGTTTGTTCAAGCATCCTGGAAAAGAGAACAGAAAAGAAAACCTGCTCGGTTGAGAATGCAATACAATACTGGAAACAGACTCTTACAGGCTGTAACCAGAAATATGCATTTTCCAGAAATCAGCAGCGCCTAAGAAGGCTTGTATTTCCTTTTTGTTAGTTGGTGGGGACATAGCAGATATTTTGCTAACCACATCCATCAGGATCTGGCAGTGCCCATCTTGCCATTTAATTCCCCAAAACTGTATCTTTCTTGCAGGTCCCTTGATCTTGCTTCTTTTTATGGCAAAACCAAAATCTAAAATAATTTGGATTATGTTCTTACCTTTCTCAGACTTCTTCTGCTGCGTTATCTCATACAATGATGTCATCAATATACTGCAGGTGTTCTGGAGCTCCACCTTTCTCCAATGCAGTATGGAGCAGTATGGATCAGTCCATAGAAAATGACGGGGCTGTGTTTCCACCCCTGGGGCAATCAATTCCAGGTGTACTGGACACCTCTTCAGGTGAAAGCAAACTGTAGCCTGCACTCTGGTGTACAGGAATAGAGAAAAATGCATTAGCAATGTCAATGGTAGCATATCACTTGGCTGCCTTTGGCTCCAGTTTGTACTGGAGTTCTAACATGTCCAGCATGGCAGCACTCATCACTGGCATAACTTCATTCTGGCCATAATAGTCCACTGCTAGACTCCATTCCCTGTCAGATTTTCACACTGGCCATACAGGACTATTAAAGGGTGATCAAATCTTGGTAACCACCCTTTGACCCTCTAGTTGACAGATCAGTTTCTGGATAGGAACTACAGAGTCTAGTTGGTACGATGTTATTGTCAATGCACTGTTTTAGTAGCCATTGGCAGCTTTTGATCTTCAGCTCTCATCTGCCCCACAGCAGTGGACTCCTCTCAAAGTTCAGGCACAACAGTCAGCTGTTTAGTGTCCTCAGTCTCTACAGCTGCTACACCAAGGACACATCGATACTCTTTTGGGTCCTTATAATACCCTTTCTTGAGGAAGTCTATGCCAAGGGTGCACAGGGCATCTGGACCAGTCACTATATGGTGGCTTTCCCAGTTATTCCCAGTTAGGCTTGCTTCAGCCTCTAATACAATCAGTTCTTGAGATCCTTCCATCACTTTTGTAATAGTAATGGGTTCTGTCCCTCTATGATTCCATGGCAATAGGGTGTACTGTGCACCAGTATCTACCAAGTCTCTATACTTTTGTGGTTCAAACATGCCAGGCCATCAAATCCACACAGTCCAATAAACTCTGTTATTCCTCTCCTCCACTCGGCTGAAGGCAGGGCCAATTCCAAGTGTAGTACTCCCTGTTGACAACTGGGTATGTGTAAATTACTGCGTCCACGTGGTTTACCTGGTTCACAGAGTTTACATAGTTCATGGGGTTTTCATAGTTCACGGGGTTTTCAGGATTTACGTAGTTTACAGGATTCATATGGACTACATGACTTTCATTTTCATTTTCCCTACTCACATTTGAATCTGAAGCCCATGTGCTTGGATCAGATAACCGCCTGCAGGAGACCGGAGCAGCCTCTCTCCTGGGAGAATTCTCTCTCCTCTTTGTTTTACCTTATAAGTAGCATACTCGTGCCTGTAGGGCAGAGGTAGGTTTTCCATCCCATCTGCTCATTTCTTCTCCAAACTTATGCAGAAGACACCACAAGGTACTTCGTGACATGTACTGTTTCTGTTTAGCTGGTCCTGGAGGAGAGCGTCTTCTCCTAATGTCTTCAACACGGCTCCCTTCACGGGAAGAATAGGATCTATTTTCCCTCCTGTCTAGTTTCTCAACTAGTTTTTCAACTGATATCTTGGTTTCCTTAGCTATTTTCTCCAGGGCTGATACGCGGGCCTGTAAGGAATGAGAGACACTATCTTCGCACTGTCGTGCTCTGTTAGCTACTTCAGACACAGTTGGTTCCCTGCCATCTCTTGCCCAAATCACTTTTGACAATGTGTGGGAATATGCTGATGGTGCACTCTGCACAAACTTCCACAACATGAATCGTCGGCATGGTATTGCATCAGGGTCTACCACTCGCCTGTTACCATAAATCACCTCTCTCACAGCTAGTTCTCTCAGGTACATTATACCTTTTTCCATGCTGGTCCATTTACATGGGCAGCATTTGATATCCCCCTTAAAGGGATACCTGGTCTTTACAGCTAACAAGAGTCTTCTCCAGAGACTGACAGTGTTGCTCTTTTTCACAAGCACTTGATCAATGCCTCTAATTCTGGCCAGGGACCCCAGCTGCTTGGCTTCTCTACCATCCAAGTAGAGGAACTTGGCTCCATTATCCCAGCATTGGAGCAGCCAGGTGCTAAGTGCCTCACCTTCATGACGGTCAAAGTCCTTTCTCACATTTCTCATTTCCTTCACAGGTAAAGGTTTGGTGGTAACATCCACCTCTGATGACTCCGATGGTTTTGTTTCAGAAAGACCTGTTCCTTGAGCATCTGACTCTTGGTGAACTGTTGAAGGACCCACTCCATTATCATCTGACAATACTGGGCAAACATTTCTTGTTAGGTGCTTCTTTCCCATTGCAGGAGGGTCAGTCTTCACATCTGGTTCTGACTCCGACACTGATTCCTCTTGAGAAGCACCCCCTCCCTGACCTGTCACTGAGTCTGGCTGTATTGCTCCTTTCCTTCTCCTCACAGGGGCAAATCGTACTAGTGTGGATTGACCAGGAGTAGCTACAGTGGCTGTGGGTGTAGCTGCAGCGTTCATTGCTGGAGTTGAGGCAGCTACAGTGCTCGTTATCGGAGTCGGGACAGCTGCGGTGTTCGTTGTGGGGGCTGGAAGAGCTGCGGTGCTCCTTGCCAGAGTCGGAGCGGCGGCAGAGTTCATCGTGGGAGCTGGAGCGGAAGCAGCAGCGCTTGCTGGGGGGGCTCCTGAGGTCTGAGCAATGGCTTGGGGAGTGTGGCTTGTTGTGGGGGCCTGTGGGGTCTGAGTAGCAACGGACCTTGTTGCAATGGCTTGTGGATGGCTCATTGCGGGGGCTTGTGGGGTCTGAGTAGCAACAGTGTTTGTTGCAATGGCTGGCAGAGCGTGGCTTGTTGGGGGGGGCCTGTGAGGTCTGAGTAGCAACAGTGCTTCTTTCAAGGGCTTGTGGATGGCTCACTGGGGGGTCCTGTAGGGTCTGAAAATCTAAGATGCCTGTTGCCAAAGTGGCAAGCATGCTAGAAGTTGAGTTGACAGCCTGATGTTGATGTCTAATCTGACAACATGCCATAATGAGAATAATAAATAAATTCTATGCTAATGATAATAATTAAAATAGCAGCATATTTTGATAGCAATAACCAGCTTCACAATCCTTACAATTTAATGGAATCCCAGAATCTCTTTACAGAAGCAGATTAGCATCCTAGGGAGAAGTATAACTTCCTGAGGTAAAGCCAAAAGTACCCTTAGTAACAAAATCCACTATATAACATCCACAGCACACAAACACATTCGCTGCCCAACTCAGTACAATGTAAATCAGTGACAAACACACAGCAAAGCGGCAGCTTTTGCCTAGCTCTTGAAACCAATAACTTTCAGATAAACAGTCAGAACAAGGAAAAAATAACAAAGTACATATGACAGAAAAGGGAAAAATACAACATTTAACATGAACACAAACTCTAAAAAGGCAGTAAGTAATATCACTCTTGGCCACGACATGATCTAAATTGTCCATTTTAATTTCAAACTCTTAAAGACTCTCAGAAAAAAAAAAAAGTGATACTCCCTCAACTGAGCAAACTGGAATTTTAACAATTTGGAAAATCTGTCAGAGTTCTGATTGTGTCCCACATTGGGCACCAATAAACCTGTCAAGGTTTAGGGTCAATGTGTTAGACCTATAGCAGAACCTCTCTATTAACTCTTCTCCCTCCTCAAAAGGGGAAGTGAAAAGGAATAAGGGGAGAGACTTATGGATCTCTGTTAACCCTCCCCCCCGTCTCCTGAATGAGTTGAAGAAGGGAATAAGGGAGAGAGAGACTTATGGATTAGAAAAGAAAACTGAAACAGCTATAATGAGGATAATAATAATAAAATTAAATATATACAAATATATAGAAAACCAGTATAGAAGCCAAGTCCCCCTGATGGTAATTACGTCACCGTCACCACTGAAGCTGCACAGCAGGCACTGGCAAAGTCCCAGACTGGGCTCAGCAGCAGACAGGAATGAGGTTCAGAACCTGCATTCTGGAATTGGATGAATCACGAACACGTGGATCGGAAGGCAGAATGGACGGAGTCCTCCTCAGATGATGGCCATTGAAGAAGAGAGAGTTTGACCCTCATGATCCCTCAGCTTTATGCTGAATATGGTGTCTATGAGATGGAATACCTCGTTGGTCAGTTAAGGGTCACCTGTCCTGGCCACTCCTCCCCACAGGTGTGGCCTTTCACTTTCTGCACCCCAAACATGGTACACAGGATTTAGCAGTGACCTTGGTCTGCATACCAGTCCTTGGTAGTAATTCTAAACATCAAGCATTATCACTGTTAGAAGCTGACATGTCTGCAAAAATATGCCGTTAACTTCAGAAAGTGCAGTTAGTTGGAAGAGAGTGAGCTGAAAAGTAAAATCACTGAGCAGAATCATTCTGTTCCAACTCAAACCAGGGCAGCTTCTTAAGCTGACTAAACTTAGGCATAGCTTTAGTTTAGGTCCTGTCTGCACTTTTGTGCCAAAAGTATCTTGCATTTCCTAAATTTCATATATTAGTTTGCCTTACTTAGCAGTAGTGATGTGTCTTTTGCAGTACATCAGTGCTAAGTAAACTTATTAATTCCCCTATCCACCAGTCCCCAGGCACTGCCTGTGGTCTACTGCTCCAGGTAAATTCCAAGTCAGTCTATTTATTGTTTTTTCCATGGCAACAACCCAGCAAAAAGCAAAGTTCACCAGCTTCACCTCCCCTTTACAGTACAGAGTCTGAGTTCCTGACTTAGGCAGGCAGAGGTCCAATCAAAAAAGTAGTGTGAACATGGGGTCTTCTGTTGGTTTGGCAGACACTGGGTTTGGAGCGTCCTCAGTGAACTATTATACCTGTTGCACTATGCCGACGGTGCTATCACTATCTACCTCAGCCATGGCAATGTGGTCTCAGTTACTATCCCTTCATTAAACATTGGACTTTGACTAACTGTAATTGGGTAGTATTAAACTAAGGTGGAGAGGGCTTGCTACTTTGTGTTCACTACGCAGGAGTTAAACCAGAAAATAGGTAATCTCTGAAAACATAATTTCACAGACCATCCTCAAACACATGCTGATAGCACAGGGGTACAGGCAGCCTGCCTGTGAGTGGAGCACATGCTGGTTGTCCAGCACAGTGAGGATGTTTGCACCGACCTGTGCTGGCAGCTCTGCACATGCTCTGTCTGCCTGCCAGCCAAGTCCCCCTCACCCTCTCAGGCTTGTTTGTCTACGGGCAGCACTCGGCTGCTGAGGCTGGATAAGCTGCAGCATCTCTCAGAGCTGCTCATAGGCAGTTTCACTCACTGAGGCTAAGATATTTTTCAGAAGCTCAATTAAGCTTACCAGGGATGTCATTTTAAGAGGGTCTATAACAAACAGAATATACCATTCCCATTGGGCTAGTGATAATATCCTTGCCTTGACAACAACCTGCAGCCATAAAGCAAGTTTAATTCTCTGATAAGAATATCGTTGCATTTTTTACTGTGACATATGGGATTCTTCTCTGAAAACCCCAGAGATGGCATTTGTCTGGTCTGGTTGCAAATAATAAGATAGACCAAAATGGATTTCAGTTCCTCATCAGTGTTTGATCAGCACAAAGGTAAGTCACCTGCTACTAATTTCAAAATTCTCTGGTCCTCCCATGAAAACATACTAAGATTACTTGACAGAATGAATAACAAGAATTTTTGGGAAAGATCAGGTATCTCATAAAGATTTATTTTGGTTACACATGAAGGAATTTCTTTCATCAGTTTTAGGCATAGATATTTCAGCCTATTGTTACAGTGATTTTTGAAAATAATTTTTTGCAGAATAGCAACAGCATCTGATTGCTCTTGTGCTTAGCATTGAGAAATGCATGAAAATGTTTATTATTTATATTATATACTGTCCTCTCATGGGTATATATATCAAAAAAACCCCAATGGCAATATTAGCAAACAGGACAGTTTAAAATGGAGTAAAAATTTAAGAATAGCTGATTTTTGTAAGTCTACTAGTTTGTATCTATTAAAAGGACTAGGTGCTGACAAGTGATCAATGTTGCCTCAGCAAACCATAGCTGTATAGGTTAATATTGCCATAATTGTGAATTTAAGGTACCTTTAAAAGCCCCAACATGAAGATCTTCTACATGGCAAGGTTGCTATGGAAATACAAATGTCTGTTGGCTGTTTTCAAGTTAAATGGTTGCATTTTGTGCCTTTGTTTGCCAATACATGATTTCATGTCTTACAGCTCAATCCACTATAAGGAATGTAGCAGCATTTCTTTTATGTTCTCAAAGCAGGAAGCTGTCATTGTTTGATTACCCATGTTGCAACAAATTTCTCCTTAAGTCAGCTTGCCAAATTTGTACACAGTGACCACAGTTTCTGGTGCACATCTGCAAAGTGTCCAAGCTGACAGGGACATGATGGCCCCAAAACAAAGTGCTGACTGTAGAAAAAAGATGAAGGGCAAGAGGAAGACAGAGGCTGCAGAGCCTTTTGGGCAGACGGGTTCCATAGGTTGTACTTTTGTGCTTGCCTACATTTCTTTGGTGAACTCGAAGTAAATCCACTCTATGTAAAGTAGTGAACTTACAGTTGCCTTTCAGCTGCAGTAGCACTCAAAGCCTGAGCAAGTCTTGAGAGTACCGGTCTACACCAGCCCAGCTGGGACCCCACTCTGAGCAAATGGGGAAGGCTGGGAAGCTATCAAAGAGGAGGGTCAGTGGAGACCTCGCTTTCTACAACTCCCTGAAGGAGTTGGAGTGAGGTGGGAGTCAATATCTTCTCCCAAGGAACAAGCAACAGGACGAGAGTAAATGGCCTCAGGTTGTGCCAGGGGAGGTTTAGGTTGGGCATGAAGAAAAATGTCTTCTTTGAATGGGTTGTTGGGCCCTGGAGTAGGTTGCTTAGGGAGGTTGTGGAGTCAACATCCCTAGAGGGGTTTGAAAGATGTGTACATGTGGTGCTGAGGGACATGGTAACCTGAAAGTGCTGGGTTAACAGTTGAACTTGATGATCTTAAAAGTCTCTTCAAACCAGAATAATTCTATTCTATGATTCTATTCTAAAATTGAGTGAAATGAGACAAAAAATATTACCAGCAAGGATAAAGGAATAAGGGAAGTGCAACAGGAGAGGAGGGATCTGTACTGTGGGAATAGAAACAGGTGCTCCTAGGTCATGTACAAATTACATAAGGAGCATTTTCCCCAACAGAACAGAGGTGTGGGGCTGACTGAGCTTCTGCAGCTCCAAACAGCTATTATCAAGCTCTCCTTCTGCAAGCACTACGAGTATGCTCTGTGTCACAGGCCAACCCAGCAGTGCTCAGACTGGGGAGGGAGAGGGGAAACACTGCAGACTCAGTGTAGTGGGATGGCTGCCAGGGAGCTGATGGAAATGGTGCCAGGAAAGAGGCTGGTATATGACTAGGGTTGGGGAAGAAGTCAAGTCTCCAGATGGATACAGGAAACCACTGACCCACACCACCTTATCTGGATAAAAATAAGAGAGCTGGGATGCAACATCTACCTGTATCTCCCCTAGCTCCTAATCTGCAGCCCCTCCTCCAGTCAGGCTACTCTCCACACTGACCCACTCTGATTCCATCTGGCATCATCTCCAGCCTCATGTCACACTCCACCTCCTCAGCAAAAGGGTCCCCTCCAAATAAACTCATTATCTACCCTCCACCACCACTGCAGGGATGCTGGTTCATTAGATGATTTTTGACTGTTTGCCTTTCCAGCTAGCTGTGTGGGAAGCAGATGAGGAGCAGAAGCAAACACACAGCAATAGGACACTGAACCAATTGCTTATCATGCAAAGAAAGCTCTACTCAAAATTTATAGTGTATAGTGGATATTATCTGAATAGCATGTTCATGTCTTGGGTCACTACTGATTTAAGCAGGTATAATTTTTTTAGCAAGGAAAAGGGGAATATCTTTCATTGGAGCAATTTATAACAATGGAAGAATACAGACTAGCCTTCAATATCTGTGTGCCTAAAAAGATAATCCAACCCTCCCTACAAATCACTTCTTCACCCCAAACATCAGAAAACTATTCCAGCTACAGGTCACAAAGACAGCGTTCCAGATTTGAAAACCATACTGTCTCTCTGCAACACTTCCTATGGTACTGTTCATTAATATCTTATAATATTTATCAATAGTAACAGCAGTAGGAATATGGGACTCAAAGAAGCCAAACATCATCAGAAACTCCTCTCCCTCCTAATACTGCTTGGTGCCATTAAAATGTGTGCTGTACCTGGCTTCACATGTTTACCACTTGTACAGAGAAGCTAGACAAAGGACTGGTACATTCACAGTCAGGCACACACAGGGATTATTACTTTTTTAAGCAATTGAGTTACAGTTTCCAACAACTGCACTCATCCACCTCCTGCTGACCCTTGACACAAACATGCTGAAATCAAATAAACTGCTTAGTGTTGTGTTCTGCCAACAAGCTAGGGAATAGTATAAGACATTTGGTTACTGGCGGAGACAAGAGGGTTTATAGGAAAGAGAGGAGTAAATTATATAAATAAATATTTCTTCTTCATAATGAGCATAAATTATCCCATTATACAGCCTCCAGTTTTTGAAACTTAGTGTTTTAGCAAGGTCTAAATCAGTCATTGTCAAGATCATTTACACTAAACTGCAGAAAATTTATCTAGACCTTAAAAATCCAATGCAGGAGAAGGCAAGCACTTACTTACATCTACGTACATGCATCTACATACATGCACTTTGTAAAGCAACACATCAGCTGACAGTGCAAATCGTGTAAAACACGCATTCTTCATAGGAGAGTCAGAGGAGAATTAATGTCACAAACAATATAATCCTGTGACCATTCTGCATGTTTCTTTATATACCACCTTTACTAACAAAAATTACTTTGTCTTAAAGAAATTACACACTTTTAAAACACTGCAGCTTATTTCAGATAGATTGGCTTTTAACTTTGTTTATTTCTGAGGATTTTAGCTACAAAAGAAAAAGTCACAATATGTATGTCAATTGATCTTTGCTCACCAAGGTTCTTCCAGACCTTTCTACGCCACTGTTGTCCCAGCCTGCAGTCTCTCCCTACCCTTGCTGCATACACAGCTCTTGATCTTCCACATTCCTGAAGCTGACTGACAACTTCTTTTCACCAGCACCACAGCAATTTTACAAAATAAAATGTAAAATTTATCTGAAATGACACCAGAACTCACTGACGTTTACAGAACTGCAAGATAATAAGAGAAGTAACAAATAAAAGAAGTAACACTAATGCAATTTGAAGATGGAGGGTCAGGCATTTGGCTGTTCACAACAACTCTCTCCCATGTGGTGCTGGTGCCCCAGCCACAGCCAAGCTCCTCAGCAGGGTAAGTTCACAGAAGGGGATACAAGTGCACAGTACCTCACTATCAGCTTCTGCAAAATGCTCACTCTCTGAACCATTCCTTTTCTGCCCAGAAAGGCATCTGCAAAAACAAATGGCCTACAAGCTTTGTAACCATGCCCCTTCATTCCTTGAAACAGTAAGCTGTAGGAATATGAAGTGAGAGACATTGTGCCACCTGAAGCCAAGGGCATCCAGCATAAATGACATCCAAACCCCCCTGGCATTCCCTACTCTCTGTCATGTGAAGCATCAGAAGACCATGCACATGTCTTCCTCCTCATCTCTCACCCAAAGGCACACTGGTCATGTTAAAGACATGACACTTGAAATCATATCACCCTACAGTAACGGAACTAGTGTCAGTCTACTTTATGTAAGATGCATGATATAGGTGCTCATCAATTCCTCCTGGCCCAGTCTCCTTCACCAGCCTGATCCAACTGCCTCTCCATCATCTGACAGCTAGGACTCCTGGGGAAGTGTAAATCTTGGATGTGGCTTCATGCCACCATCATTTAACAGGAGTGGAGCCCGTATTCTGCAAGAGCAGGCATGGGGAAAACTTCTTCATCCATCCATCCATCCATCCATCCATCCATCCATCCATCCATCCATCCATCCCTCCATCCAGAGTTTTTCTTCCTCTCCTCATACAGAAGGGTAATTGCTCTGGGGAAAGCAGATTCATCCCAGCATAAGCAAAGGCACAGGAGAGAAGGTGCCATATCCAAGAAAGCTGGGGAGGGACTTTTTAGGATGTCGGGTAGTGGTAGGACTAGGGAGAATGGGTCAAAACTAGAGGTGGGTAGATTCAAATTAGACGTTAGGAAGAAGTTCTTCACCATGAGGGTGGTGAGACACTGGAAAGGTTGCCCAGAGAGGTGTTGGAAGCCCCATCCCTGGAAATTTTTAATTCCAGGCTGGATGGGGCTCTGAGTAACCTGATCTAGTGGGAGGTGTCCCTGCCCATGGCAGGGAGATTAGAACTAGATGATCTTTAAGGTCCTTTCCAACCCTGATGATTCTATGATCCTTTAGTTAGATGAAAAAGGGCAGGGGGAGTCAGGGACCCATATGCACACGTACATCTATGTTCTCATCTTCCTGTCATCCTGTCCTCTGGGTAAGCAACTGCTCTGCTCTGGAGATGGAGAGTCCTTTTATGGCTGGATTGCTCTGCTTCTGACTCACAGCAGGAAAATTTAACAGTACTTAAAAGACTAAACAGCAAAAAGTATAAAATTTACATGTGTAATGCATAAAAGGAGGTGAAGGTTCCTTTGATCCACTGTCCGTCTCTGTACATCTAAAGATTTCTTTCCCAATGCCAGGAGCATCTTCTCTGTACCATTCCCATATAACAACTATCACATGCAGCTGAGAGGAGCTGTGCCAGTGCCCATGGCTGGTATCTTCTGTGTACTTCCAGGGACTGGCTAAGAAGAGCAACACAAGCAATGAACCTCTGCATTGTCTCCTTGGCTTCCATCCAGCCCATACTACTCTACGAGTTCAGACCAGAGCTTGTTATTAACATG
>VYZX01007893.1:0-51878 GCA_013401335.1 Brachypteracias leptosomus | reverse complement strand
AACAGCTTTGCTGCTTTTGATTCTGCTTCGCGTGTGGCCTTGCTTTCTCTGCTGTTTATTAAAGCTGCTTTTTATCATAACCCACAGGTTTTCCTTTTCCATCTTGTTCTCTCCCCACTTGCCTTGCTGACAGAGGTTTGGGGGGAGTGATAGAGGGAGTAGGGGTGGGCACCTGGCACCAGGCCAAGGTAAACCCACCACATTCTTCTTTGAAGCACTGACAGCACGTTATTGTTAGGTGATTTTAGTACAGGATTTATCAATAAATTCTCCAATTATGGAAAGATCATCTAGAAAACATTATCTGTTTTCTATTTCTATGCATAGTACATTATATTACTAAATTGGAATGCAGTAAAATTATTGAGCACATAGGTTTGCATGGTTGTTAATGTTAAGGCTATTATTAACAAGTTCCTTTGTTATAAACCTGTGTTGCCTTTCACTTGCATGAGTATGTGTCAATGTGTTCATAATTGCTCTTACTGTGGAGACATCGCGTTTGGTGAAGAAATTAAGGTATGTTTAGATAGGTTACATTGTAATCTTTGTGGAGCATCAAGTGTTTTGTCACAAATGTGCACTGACCTCACCAAAGGAAGTCTCTGTGATTTGTGAGCTAGCAAGCTTTACTGATGTTTTGAGGCTCCTGTTTCACCTCCAAATGGCAACACTTTGCCCTGCACAGAGAATCCTGGGGCAGTGGGAGGCCTTAAGGAATCTGAGCTGTTGTGTGATTTCTGACATTACCAAGCAGCTATTGACAACAATCCATTCTTGCAATCTGATACTCGTTTTCCATGTCTCTCCTTTTCAACTTACATGATTTTTACATGACTGCTAATCCCTCACAATTCTCTTTTCAGGGATATCATCTGCAAAATTCCCTATCAGCTAAAAAGCTGCGCAAAGCTTTGGTCAAAACTTTTTAGAAGTATGTTGCTAACAATGAGATGCTAGAAGGAAATAAATACATGTAAATGAGGCACTATAATAGTCTAGAGCATTTGTTAGCATCACATCTTTTTAGTAACTGCACAGCTGTGTTTCCATTACACAATTAATGGATTTTCTACCTTCAGAAGAGACATTTGTAAAAAATGTGGCAGAGCTCAGGAAATACTAAACAGCTGACTATAGCTCATCTCTTTCTCATGCTGCCATATGTGGAAATAATTGTCAAAATTTTTCAGATAAATGTCTAAATCATGACTACACTTCAGGCAAGTGTCCTATCTTTCCACACATTTTGGTACCTGTCTACTTCCATTCACCAAAAATAATGAAAATAGTATTCAAGTTTGAGTGTCTGTTTCAAGCTTTTGACTTTTACTTCTGCTTCAGTCACACTAATTTGGGGTGACGTTGATCACCTTTTGCCTCCAGTGAACTTGAGAAGAGTTCTGAGTGTTTGAGAATTCCAGACAGACATTCAGCAGCTTCAGATGCACATGCTCATGTAGTGACCAATAGTTTTCTTGAAAAAAACGTTTCTCTGTATGAGCTGCCAGGTGATAATTCCCTAGTCCACCCACCTTCTGTTTTCTTGCAAGTTCTTGTCAGGAGTTATTTTTAAGGTGCATTAAAGAATGACTAGTTGTATCTTTTCACTACAGATACCTAATTTTATGTAAAATAAAGAGTGTTCTGAACTCTCAGATTTAAGTACGGTAGGAGGTGTATCTTAGTTTAGGATTTTTTATTTCTGATTGGTTTACTGGGGGTTTTTTGGTTGGTTGGTTTTGGCTGATATCAGTTGTGGTACTAGTAAAACATCACCAGGCAGACCACTTGTAATTTAGTAGACCCAAAAATACTGGAAATCTTTACAATACTTCCTTCACCAGCATCTATTCTGTTGGTTTCAGTGAAAGTTACATTATAGCCGGATCCAAACCTGCCCCACTGAAATTAATCATTAAACTATCATTTAGATTCAAATAGCTGTGGGCTCACTTTGAGTTTGTGTACACTTGCTTTGAAGGCAAGATTTCAATTTTCAGTCTTTGCATCCTAACAACATCCAATTGCTATAGCTTACGTACTCTTGACATTAATGTTTTCCCTGTTTCTGCTTAATACTACATATTCATCTTCATTGGCCTTTACACATACTAGTGGTGTACGCAGGCACATACACACATGTGCACACATATACTGTGTGCTGTGTAAAAGACACATATAAACATCAGTGATAATTTCCTCTAAGTTAATTTTCTCCAATTATCCTTCATCTGCATTTTTTTGCATTTCACAGATACAAGTGCAGGGTGTGTTCACCACAGGTAATTATTTACTCACAGTTGAAGTACCAAGGTTGCAGCCACTTCAAAGCTAACTTGTATTTGATGACAGCTTTCTTGTGCGTTATCTAGGAGATGGTCCTTTGTGCTGTTTTCAAAGAGTATGCCACCAGCAAGTATCTGGCATTTTCTGTATTTAAGAAAGTGGCCCTTTCACACTTAATGTTCAGCAAATCTCCCTAAAAGTCTTATGCCTTGTTTATCTCATGTTGTCTCCATTTAAGGCTCAGGGCAATCCCCATGGAGCAGAATTAGTTTCACCCCTCTTCCCCCCACCTCTTCCCTCCCAGGGGAGGAAAGAAGGCCTCACACAAAGTTAGAAATCAAGATTACAACTTTTAACAGGGAACAACAAAAGAGGTATTAAAGGGAGGGGAATATACAGAGGTATGGAGAGAAGGTATATATACAAATATATACAACACCGATCCTCGGATGCCGCTGGATTCCTCCCGAACCACATGGAGTTGTAGCCAGCCATGCAGAGGTGCAGTCCCAGCAGCAATCCCAGGGAGGAAAGAAACGAGCAGAACTTCCTGTGTCCTTTTAGAATGTGGCAGTGTAGTGGGTCTGTCTGAGCTGATTTTCCCCATACAGCCCTCATGCTGCAGTACTAGGACCCAGAGAGTGTTGATAACACACACCCTTGTTATGACTATCAGTGCCCACACAGCACCAAAGGTATGGGGTGGGGGCAAGATCTGGGAGGGGATACAACCCGGACAGCCAACCCGAGCTGACCAATAGGATATTCCATACCATATGACGTCAGCTCAACTATAAAGGGAGGAGGACGGGGGGGATTCAGGGGAAGACATTTGTCCTCTGAGCAACCGGTACGCGTTCTGGAGCCCTGCTTCCCGGGACAGGCCCGACACCGCCTGCGGGTGGGAAGTAGAGAGTAACGGCTTTGTTGCTTTTGCTTCGCGCGCACGCGACCTTGCTTTCTCTGCTGCTTATTAAAACTGCTTCTTATCATAACCCACGGGTTCTTCTTTTCCATCTTACTCTCTCCCCACTTGCCTTGCTGACGGAGGTTTTGGTGGGGGTGGGGGGAGTGATAGAGGGACTAGGGGTGGGCATCGGGCACCCAGCCAAGGTAAACCCACCACAGGCAGGAAGGGGAGTGGAATAGCCATCTACCTGTCCCTCCCCTTCCCCAAACCTTAAACCACAACACATGTCCATGCTGTCTGCACTGTAGATTATATCTATAACTGTAGGGTACTGTTAGATAGGAAAAATCATATACTCTTAATACTTAAGAAACAAATGTGACACACAAAAACATTTCACATTTCTTGATTTTTTTGTCCAAATGAATCATCAATTCTTGAATAGTAGCCTACATCAAGAGACAGGGAAGGTGTTTAAAGATTATTGTAGAAATGAAACAAAAGATTTCTGCAATTTCCCACCCTAAACACGTAAGAGCAGATCACTGGACCTACTAATCCAGTATCCTGCTTCAGAAACTTGTACTAAAATCTTCAGAGTAATTGCAAACAACACTGACGAATAGGGTATTATTCTATCAAGGTAATGTAATTAAAAGTTAGTTCATCAGTAGTAGGTCTTTAAGAATAATAAATGGAGCTTAATATCATCAGGAACTCGTTGTATTCCAGTTAGAGCAAGAATAGCTCTCAGAGGGAGGATACTCTCCCTAAGTTAGAAAGAGGTACGGTCTTGTGTCCATTCCCCTCCAGACTCTACAAACAGTATATATATGTGGAGAACCCTGAAAAAATAACTGTGGCACAGTAAGTAGAGACGTTATTTAGTAAACACTCTTTTATCTTAGACTAGGCACTGAAACAAGACAGCATGTCATCAGAAAACCACATGCAAATACTGCTATTGTTTTCTGGATTGATGTAGAGTCTTTCCTGATTTACAGTTCTACAGCATTTTTCCACAGAGGTAGTTTTACAGACTGTAAAGCGAAGCCACAATAGAAGATAGTAGATAGAAGCCACAATATAATTTCTATAGAACAGGTGCAAAGAGAGCAAGTATTTGCCCTGTAGTGTACTGGATTTGCAATGAAATGGAGATAGAAGCCACAATATAATTTCTATAGAACAGGTGCAAAGAGAGAAAGTATTTGCCCTTTAGTGTACTGGATTTGCAGTGAAATGGAAATCTTATGATCATCAGACAACATTTTTCCAGTCTTGTTTCTTGCTGGAAAGAATGAAGAAAAGACATCACAGACTTCATAAGAATTCTTTTTTCCTTCTTCCTGATAGGTTAAAGACCCTCATATTGGTAACTGGTTCCTAATATGTCAAAAACTAACTGTATTTCTTTTCAACACCCAAACTTGGCAGGGGAGGAAATTGTTTTTATGAACTCCCTTCAAGAATTAATATTAGAGAACATTTTCTCTCAGCAAATTGAAATGGAATAAATTGCATTTGTCCTCCTTAGAAACTGAATAGATCACTTGAGTTTAAGACTATGATGGCAAGTCACAGAAAGAAAAGTACTTGAGAAGGGTGAAAAGAGGAAGATGAGATTGATTTTACATTTTACTTATGAAAAAACAACAGCAGTTCTTCTAATTCTTTACATAACTGCAGAAACACAAAAGGTGTATTAGTTCATTGCCATTTTAAAGACAAGTAGATTACATTGATAACATTACTATTTATCTTTGACCAGAAGGAGAACAGTCATATTTTAAAACATCTGTCTCCTTTGGCAAAGCCACAAATTGTTTCTTTCTTGTGCATATTTTTTAACCATTGTTCCATATAGCTCTTAAATGTCAGGGCATAACGTCCCTGCTTCCACCTGATTGGTGATTTGCTGTCCTAGAAAGATGCCTTCAAAGAAAGTATCTTTCAAGTTCTTCAGAATAGGTCATAAACTTAAGCTTCATTTTAATTGATATTATTCTTTTGCAGCTTTTAAAATTCTTTTTCTTCTACATAGTTTATTCTCTGATTTCATCTTTATAAGAATACTAGCTTAATCCTAGCACAGACTGTTCATCGCCTCTTCATTTTCCATTACCATAGTTATCCCTCTATCAGCAAATGGAACAGCCATCAATGTTCTCAAAAATTTCCAACTTTATCCCTAAACACAGAGATTCTAGTACTACTATTAATTGCTGACCAGGCAAAAGTTCTTTATATCCCCTCAAACAATTTTCCAGCTACTCTTGTTTGTCCCATCTTGAGCAGAACCCTTCCTTAATACAGAATAATACAGTACTGCTAAAGTAAATGTATAGAGCTTTAACTGCAGTAGTCCCTGAGCACGTCATCTTGATACAACAGAGCACTGATGATTCCTCCTTCCTTTGTGCCTACAACATCTGGGTTCAGAAATTTAAGACAAATAAGCACTTTGAAAATGGTTGTTTTAATTGTAGAAAGGATTTGCCTCCATATCATGGGGCAAACGTCTCTTCTTTACTGTTGCTAGTCAGAAGTGTATTCTGTGCCAGTATTTTATCCAAATTTTTGCAAGACGAACTTTGGTGATGGTGTGCAGGTTATGCTGGAAAGAATAATCCATACTGTGTAAATGCAATATATTGCTAGCCTTTCCTCTCCCTTAGTGCTGCTCTCTTCTTTATTTTTTATATATATATATATTTTCTATATCTTTTTCATTTTACTTTCACAGTTCTTCTGCAGGCCTTACAATCTTTTAAGCCTCCCAGATCTGGAAGGAAATGGAAAGCTATTGTGTGCCTTCCATAAATATGTTGGGGAGAAATTCATTGAATTCGGTAACAAAGCGTACTCCCAGAATTTCACCCCAGGACATAAAAGATCATATAAGAATCTCTCTCTGCTGGTATATTTGCAAGTTTACAGTCAAATATGCTTGGATATCAAAATTGTCACTACAAACAAGTTTATATTCTATCATGAATTTGAGTTAAAGTTGTTGATTCTTTCCTCTAGGCATGTTATTCTAGAAATGAACATTATACTACTAGGTTGTGAATGTTCATTATAGTGGTATAAAGGATCACAGGCAAGAGGTTCAAATTCAAACCTTTTTCTGATTTTGAAACCTCTAATGAAAAGAGAAAAACTAAATAAAGTGATTAAGCTATAATAAAGGCTTCTACAATCTCAGAAAAATTATGGCAGTCTGAATTCTCACTGCATTTTAATTCAAAATAGCTAGAGAAAAGCAATTCTTATCAACTATTGATTTATCAATATCCTTGACTTTATGGAACATTTTTGATAGCTGTATTGTAATTAATATCATTATTCAAATGTATCAGATTTTATAACTATCACAATATTTATTACTTGGGATTTTAATAGGTCTATGACACCTTCACATCTCTCTTTAAAAAATATAGGCAATTTTGCATCCTAGCTTCCTAGCTGCTGTTGGACTATTAAAATTCTCCCTGTTTTGATGTCATGCAAGAATATATCACTGTAAGATGTAAGCCCTAGACGGCTGGTATTCCTCCACTTGCTAGCAAAATCCATGCAAGGCTTGAAGGTACTTGCAAGAAGTGGAACACATTCCTTCAGCAGGTATTAAATTAAGTGAAAGAATATAACATTGCCATCAGTAAGTAAAATTCACCGAATTTTGCTAAAAACAAGTTAAAGGTGTAATTCAGCTTTTGCCCAGTACCCTCATACTAGCGTTATTCCCTTGAGATAAGAGAATGCTGTTTGTAATTCTGTTCTTACCCAGTACACTCATAGTGACTTTGTTCCTTTGAGGTGAAGAATGCTGCTTAAAATATTAGGATTTGAGAAATCTTGCATTTTCTGTCCACAAGAGGATTGTGGTATATAGTATGTTTGTTTTCTCCTTTTGATGCTTCTTTAATGAATTCCACTTCAATTGCAGCTGAGATTGAAACTTAGTGTCCATCTTTCAGGTGCACTAATTACTTAGATACTATCTCTCTAACTCTCAGTGAAAATTTAAGTAGTTCCATAAAATGGATCAAGTTACAAAACCCATTTTGGAGTAGGTTGTTTCTCTAATTGACTTGAACATAAACGCAGGGGTGGAGAAAAAGAAGGACAAGAAAAAAGAAGTCTTTCCTTATCTCACGCAAAAAATAAAACTAATTTTACATTCAAGTAATCCTACCTGTGAGTACATATTTTCAAAATAAGTTAACTGAGTGGTATTTAAGCAGTCCATGGACCATAGCATGGACCTGGCTTATGACCACTCAGACAAAAAACCAGTGTTTTTCAGAGGCTAATGCGTATGGTGCAGCTCTTCTTGGAACTCCCTGAGTGTACCAGAAATTGGAAATTCCAGATGAAAATCTATTCCTCCTATTGTTCTGCTTCTCATCAAAAGGTCTTGACATCTCATCTTTAAAATAGTGACAGACACATTTGTGTGAAAGGCATGACAATTTGGGGAAAAGCTTCTATGGAAGCTATTTCTTAACGTGATTTTCAGAAGATCGGTTTAAAATAAATTGTTTTCTTCTGATGGGATTTACACTGCACAGCACTGACAGTTAAGTACTTAATGAAGTATCTCCATGGGCTCTTTATTATATTGTCGAACAAAACACAGACGTTTAACACTAAATAAAACACTGTGCTGAATACAGGAATAAAAGTGAAGTCTGGAAGACGGCGAATAAGTTTCATGTTCTATCTACAAGCATCATGTTCCAGGAACGGGCATTCAGATATCCCTTCTTTTTTTATAATAACTAATTCTGAAGCAGTTTGGCTTTGGTTGGGGGAATTTTTTTGGTAAACTCTGGGTAGGAAGTTTAAATAGGTTGTGCTCCATTAATAAATGTGTCATATGAGTGATATATATTTAAAAACAGAGAGCAACCTATACAGGTAATACAGAATGCTCTGAATTAATGAGCTAGTTTTACCATTCTAAGGAGCTGAATCTTTCATAAGAGACTCTTTCATGGCTGTGCCTGGAGGAATGAGATTAATTTAATTTAGCTATTGAAATAGCACCTGGATTTTTGCTATATAAAGGAAGGAAACTAGTCTGGATTTAGTCTTCAAGCAAGTAGATAGTGCTCTGATAGTGAAAGATCAAAGAAATTAGAGATAAGAAGGGGCAAAAAATGAGCACAGTTCAGCACCAAAATTCACAGGAAAAAAAAAAGATTTGGATTGTATTTGCTCTTGCAATCAGATGGTTATATCCAGCAGTATGATCCAAGAAGTGCAATAGATTACAGTGTTGCATTTATCTGACATAGATGACATTACTAAAAAAAAGTGTTACATACACTGTAAATATAAGCTAAGAAAACCTACGCTGGTAGCGCAGAAACATTGACAAAGTGAGAAAAGGGAGTATATATTGTTCATGTTGGTTGGAAACACATAGTCATAGTCATAGTCAAGGATTTTTCTTTTTGAGAGACACTTACTGAAATGATTCTGTATGTTTGAAACTGCATTGAAGTAGGAAGAAATATGATGTGTGTAGTCAGAAAAGGGGATAAAATTGTAGGGAAATGTAAAAGATGCACTAAACTGAATTTACAAGAAATACATAAAGACTGCATCTTGACCAGATTGCTAGGACACAAGGAGTGAGAATTTTAAAAGTAATAATGTCATGAAAGCACTTCAGACAGGAATAAAAGCTTGAATTTACTGTTGAAGATTATTAAGAAAGAGTATACAGAAAAAACAATGATATAGCAAAATCTGTATTCCTTCAAAAAATGTATGTCAACAAGTGTGGAAAATACAAGAAAGAAACTTTAGTGTCAGAAACTGTGTTTCTAAAATGCATCAATAGTAGATCTACTTTACATTTCTTTAAGTCTTTGTCCTGGTTTTGCTGGGACAGAATCCTAGGCCTGCCATGGTCTGCAGACCATTAGGAGTTTGGAGTCAGTCAGTGCAGCTGTCCTGAGATGGATACAGGTGTATCGCAGACCATAAACATCACGCTCATTATAAAGGAGAGAAGTTGCTAAGGATGAGGGGATTTCTTCTTTGGGGTCTTTTGACCCTGCTCATCTTCCTGCCCCTAAGGACTGCCTTCCTATTTTCTGTGACCACTGTATATTTGCTGGGCTGAGTATAATTTTGTCCATACTGACATAGATACTAGTTTGGTTGTTTTATTTAATCTGTTTTCATTTCAACCTATGAGTCTCTTCTCCTTTTCCTGATCCCCCTTTTTGGCTGGAGGGAGGTCATGAGTTAATAGAGCAACTCCTATGGTTCAGCTCTGGGTACAGGCTAAATGTCAACAGTCTTAAATGAGATTGTGTAAATGAAGAGTGAAATATTACTCAGCTTTAAAAATCTCTGAAGCACCTTTATCTTATCCCAACAACTAAAGTATGCAGTAGGGGCTCCTCATAGCAGTACCCTTCTCTCAGAGATGTTTATATATACACAGATATATTTATACATATATATGTAGATCCTGTCATTACACTCCTGATACATTGTTTAAAGCATTAGAAAAATGTATCAGATGACATTCCCACAAAGAAACGTGATCATGCTTGCTGCCAAATTGGAAATGCAAAGATTTATCATAATAATTCCTATGGGTTCCAAGATTCCATACTTTCAGGATTTTTTATAACTGCTTTCTCTCATTTAAATAACTAATTTAAATCAAATTAATTTAACTAAAAATTTAAAAAATAATTACAATTTTAATTAAAATTTTGTTTGAAGTAATTTAAATTACTTAAGTTATTCACATTAAAATAATTTAGTTACTAACTTGCAAATATTTCTTGTGTTTGTTTTTGTGTTGTTCAGCATTGCAGCATAAAATGGAGGTTATGGAATTTTTACCTGGGATAATTGATGATCCTGCCATGGGGTCTGAAACATATTTCCATATACTACTGGGTTTTATACCATTTTGCCTCTGAAATTTGTTTTAAATAGTGATTCTGATAGCTCTCATTTTTCTTTTTTTTAGATCTTAGTGATTGTTATTGGATATTTATTTTTAGAAGCACAAACATATTACAAAAAATACATAAGCCCTTTGAGGATGAATGAAATATCTCCATAGTAGCATTCCAGATAGTGATGTATGACTTCTTTTAGACAGATTGACAAACTTCAGCCCCAATTCTGCATCAGGATTTATTAGAATAGTTTCCTGAGCCCAAAAGTGACTTCAGAAGTGAAAAGACCTCCTTTTCTCTCCTCTTTAATTATTTGGTAGCAATGACTAATTTTTTTCCAGATGTGAATAAATATAAAAATTTTTTTTAATAGTTTTTGTATAATCATCTGCAAATGCAATCACAAACAACCCCTCAAGGCAAATTATTATTTTGGCTTTCCTTGTTTTTTCACAGAAGAAAACCTACCATAATCATGTGTTTTATCATATGTTTGAATAGTTTGGTTTTAAGTGAGTAATTGATACTGATGTCCATACAGTGCAATAGAAGTTTTATCTGCAGGATAATATTCATGGTAATAAAAACTACCACATTATATTGTAAAGGCACATGTTGTTAAAAGTCCATTTAGGCATTTTCTTTCTCTTTTGGCCTTAGTGTACCCATACCTAGTACTGTACTATGCAGACCTGCTTTCCCAGGCTTACCTGTGTAAATGTGAGTGTAGTTAAATTCCCTTAGCTTCTTTGCAGTTTGCATTGAAGCTTGTGTAACTTTGTGTCTGTTATCATATATAACATACATATGTTATCAGTTGTCTATGTGAAGATTTCGTACACAAATCAGAGAAACACATGCAAGCAACTATGATTTCTTAAAGCTAAAAGACAGGACATAATACTGTATATGCAAATTAAATCTACCCTTGAAATAGGTGCAATTTTTGTTCCTTTCATCTCAATAGTTCTGTATTCCAAGGAAACCTGGTGATAAAGAGTAGTTAGTTACAGACATGATTCATAATTATGTTCTTTCTCTTTCATTTAAGTTGTTCAGGTTCGTGAATTTTTTGGTTGAGAATGTCATCTTCTGTTACATGGGATTCACACTGTTCACATTTCAAAATCATGTCTCCAATCCTCTTTTTTTGTTTGGTGTATTTATATCCTTTACTTTAAAGTATATATCTATGTAAATGTGTATATATATGTGTGTGTGTGTGTTCCATGTGGAAAAAAAAATGTCAACAAATCAAGCAAACCAATCAGTTCCTTAAATATTAAAAATCAATTTTTTGTCAAGTCCAAAGGCAATCATCTTTATTACGTACACCTCAATAACTGACTCAGTGCATGTAAGGACAAGGTCCTTTAACAGTTGTTGTTTTACAGATCTGCTACAAGGCAAATACTTTTAATCCGATTGGGGAACTTTTGCTACTGGTTTACAAGTTGGGTGGGAAGTAGGGATGTGGATTGGGACACAACTGCAGGGGGATAGGTGCAGGCACACAATATTTTTTTGCCTGTCCAGAGCCAGTGCGAATCCACAACTGTAGAGCTGCCTCTAGACAAATGTGTGCCATAAACAGAGCTTCCCCAAAGCTACTTAAAAAGCAAACAGTTCTCCATTGTTCAAATCTTTCCTTCTTTTTATTCNGGCACCCAGCCAAGGTAAACCCACCACAATATGTCTAGTGTACATGGATTTATTTACACCATCATGTGCCTAAGAGACTGATAAGAAAAAGAGTCTGTGTCTTTAATTCTGCCACAGTTTCTCAACAAATCTATTGCTTACTTATACAGTAGTATTGATTGTTTTCATGCTGAGAATTTACAAAATGATTTTTTTTGACTCAGAGCAGCAGCCCTTTGCTTATCACTTTCTGATGAACTGTAATAGCTTTGAAAGTTGGGATCATACTGTTTACCTGAAGTAATTTTTATATGTAACATCCAAACGAATAACAACTATATCGCAGCTACCTTGGCTACAGGTTGGGTTAGATGGCAGAGAAGACACCAAGAGCCTATTACACCCCACCACCACAGCGAGGCAAGTGCAATACTGTGTCCTGTAGTCCTGGGCAGTTGAATGTGAGGGCAGCTCCCCAGATGGGGACTGCTGTGGAGCACTGCAGGTGCCCGGCTGCTTCCTCTCACTAAGAACCAACAAACTGCAACAGGGTTGCACTAGACAGCAGAGCACAGGGCTTGTGAAGCAACCACTGCTAATGTGCATCCTAATAAATCCATAGGAGCTTTAAGCAGCTCCTGACCCAACAGATATGACACATATAGACATTGCCACTCAAGTACTTCATCTATTCTATAGTCCACTGAGTGCCATAATTGAGTCTGTAGTGTCACAAGACAAGGGAAGGATGGAACCTGCTAAAAGCGTGTATAAGGAGCTCTGATTGTCTTTTTTTTCAGTCCAAAATAGCCTCATGTTTCTAATTAAGGCAACTTTTGTGATCATTGCAAGGAGGAGTAATAAAGAATTCCTTTTGAAAAATCTCCAAAGAAAAAAAAAATAAGAAAGGTTGCTGGATATAGACAATATGAATTGTCAGGGAATAAGAAAGTAAGCATGTCCAAAAGCACATTTATTCTTTGCAGATTGCTGGTCTAGGAGGTAACGCCATCACTGCAATTACAGAATCATAGAACCACTGAATGTTAGGGATTGGAAGGGACCTCGAAAGATCATCTAGTCCAATCCCCCCGCCGGAGCACAATCAGGAACACGTCCAGGTGGGCTTTAAACTTCTCCAGAAAAGGAGACTCCACAACCTCCCTGGGCAGCCTGTTCCAGTGTCTGTCACCCCTCACCGTGACAAGTTTTTTCTCATATTGATGTGGAACCTCCTATGTTCCAGCTTACACCCGTTGCCCCTTGTCCTGTCATTGGATGTCACTGAGAAGAGCCTGGCTCCGTCCTCCTGACACTCTCCCTTAACAAATTTATAAACATTAATAAGGTCACCCCTCAGTCTCCTTTTNGACAACTACTCTCTGGTTTCTATCCTGCAGCCAGTTCACAATCCACCTCGCTACCCGATCGTCCAGACCACAATTTCTCAGTTTAGCTGCAAGGATGCTATGGGAGACTGTATCAAAAGCTTTACTGAAGTCAAGATAGACCACATCCACTGCTCTGCCATTATCTATCCACCTGGTTATATCCTCATAAAAGGCTATCAGGTTGGTCAAGCATGACTTCCCCTTGGTGAAGCCATGTTGACTGCCCCTAATGACCCTATTCTCCTTGATATGCCTAGAGACAGTGCCAAGGATAATTTGTTCCATCACCTTTTTGGGGATGGAGGTGAGGCTGACTGGTCTATAGTTACCCAGGTCCTCCTTCTTGCCCTTTTTGAAGATTGGAGTGACATTTGCTTTCCTTCAATCCCCAGGCACCTCTCCTGTTCTCCATGATTTACCAAAGATGATGGAGAGTGGCCTAGCAATGACTTCCACCATCTCCCTTAGCACTCACGGGTGCATCCCATCAGGACCCATGGATTTATGTACATCCAGATTGCTTATTTGGTCCCTAACCCAGTCCTCGTCAACCAAGGCAAATTCCTCCTTTATTCTGACTTCCTCTGGGGAAGGGTCTGGGGCTCCTGAGTACAGCCTCCAGGAGTATAGACAGAGGCAAAGAAGGCATCCAGTAACTCCACCTTCTCTGTATCCTCTGTCACCAGGGCACCTGCCTCATTCAACAGTGGCCTACGTTGCCTCTAGGCTTAGTTTTATCTGCAATGTATTTGAAGAAGCCCTTTCTGTTATCCTTGACCTCTCTTGCAAGGTTGAATTCCAAGGAGGCCTTGTCTTTCCTTGTTGCGGCCCTACATCCTCTGACTAGACTCATAATCATCCCAAGTGGCCATCCCCTCCTTCCATGATTTATAGACTTTCTTCTTCCTCTTGAGTTTACCCAGCAGTTCCCTGTTTAACCATGCAGGTCTTTTGGCTCCCTTAATTGATGACGAGTATTTTACTGAAGGACTGAAGATGAAGTCAGATGTGATAGAAATGTGATTAGTAAAACTGTAGTGATTGAAGTAAAATGTATAGTGATGAATATCAAACCAGGATGTCTGGGAAAGACAATCCCTGCCACTGCACAGTTATAGAACAAAACTGGAACCAGAAGGAACTGACATGTAAAATATGAAAGAAGATAATGTCATATTCATTTTAATTATGCTTTTTAAATAACTTTGGAGAAATACTGGGCTTAAGTTAACCCTGATTTTGTTAGTAGTTCTTCCAACATTTTTCCAAATATCTTACATTTTAAGTGGCAGTTTCTGGAGCAAGAGCTTGCAACATATATCCACTTCCTTCCCTTTGAATTTGGGTCAAAACCAAAATATTCCCAGGAACTTTCAGCATATGATGCTATTAGGTAAACACTATTTTGATATTTTTCCTGTCATCATTTAACAGCTGACAAAGATAGTCACCTATTACTAGAAAAAGCCACATCTGTTAGAAAGAAGTCATTATCTTAAAACTCAATCTTGTTTCTTCAGAACTACTGAAGCGAATGGATGTATTCTCATCAACTTCACTCTGGCCCTCTTTTAATAAACTTTTTGGAAACCTACCACCCAACAACCCAATCTTTCAACCCATTGTCTCCCATCTGTCTACACTTCCATGACAATTTGGGAATACCATGTTTTTACGTGTTGTTGTTTTAGAGGCACTTGTAGTATACCTGGCAGTATGCTTACATACTAGCAAATACAGAATTTTGAAGGTGTTAGTACTGATACTCAAATCAGGCACAGTCTTTGGCAATTCCTTTAACTTCAGGAATGATTTTATGTGTAAACATGAGACTAGGAGACTTTAATTCCACAGACGTTTTCATATCAGCGTGATATTTCAGTACTTTATTTTCCAAATACTGATTTTTAATGCTAGTTAACATTGTAGAATAATTTTTAAAAATCCAGAAGAGAGAGTCATGTTCTACTTTGAGTTGTGCATCATTCCCTGAAATATTAAAATCATACAATGACTTGGTTTGGAAGGGACCTCAAAGATCATCTAATTCCAACCCCGCCCTGCCGTGAGCAGGGACACCTCCCACTAAACCAGGTTGTTCAAGACCCATCCAATTTGGCCTTGAACACCTCCAGGAATGGGGCATCCATAACCCCCTGGGCATCCTGTTCCAGTGTCTCACCACCCTCTGACTAAAGAATTTCCTCCTAATTTCCAACATTAATCTACCTGCTTCCAGTTTCAAACCATTACCCCTTGTCCTATCACTACAGGGCTTTGTAAAAAGTCCCTCCCCAGCCTTCTTTGTAGGCTCCCTTCAGATACTGGAAGGCAGCAATAAGGTCTCCCCTGAGCCTGCGCTTCTTCAGGCTGAACAAGACCAATTCTCTCAGCCTGTCTTTGTGTGAGAGGCGTTCCAGCACTCTAATCATCTTTGTAGCCCTCCTCTGGACCCTCTCCAACAGGTCCATGTCCTTCTTGCGCTGGGGGCTCCAGAGCCAGATGCAGTACTCCAGATGGGGTCTCACAAGAGTGGAGTAGAGGAAGAGTATCACCTTTCTCAATCTGATAGCCACGCTTCTTTTGATGCAATCCAGGCTATGGTTGTCTTTCTGGGCTGCACTCACACATTGCTGGCTCATATTGAGCTTTTTATCAACAAGCACACACAAGTCTTTCTCCTCGGGACTACTCTCAATCCATACTCCACCCAGACTGCATTTATGCTTGGGGTTCCCTCAATCCAGGTGCAGGACCTTACACTTGGCCAAATCTCGGCTGGATTCTGTATTTTTGGACTTGCACAAGCTAGAAATACCTTCACTTGGCTTTCTGATGCCAGTTAGGAAAAACTCACTTATAAGCTATGAATATGTGTTCAGTATAAGACAGAAATCTAGATCTCCCAATGATATTTTTGAAGTAGTTTTTAGAAAGTCAGCACTCATTTTTTCCCTTCATTTTCCTGCTCTTTATACAAAAAACAATTCCAAATTCTTATGGGTAAAGTTCTTGATGGACAGCCTTGATGTACGCTGATCTATTCAGCCAGATAACAAATAAAATACAATGTGCCACATTTCAAGTTTTCTCATCAGGATTACTCCGCATCAGGGTGCCTCATTTATGCCTATATAATTCCATCTCTCCAGAGAGCAACACAGTAGTTCATTTGTATATCCATTCAATCCTTCCGCTAAAAGCTGCCACTGAAAATGTCAGTTAATACCAGCTAGATTGTAGTGAGACATGATGACACACATCCATTAAGAACTGACTTTCAAACAGCCTGCTCACTTCCAAGTGTTAGTTGTGTTAGATGTATATGTAGATCACTCTAGTAAAGCTAGCAGGTGGCCAACTAGACAACAGCATGAAAAATAGATTCATATCACTAGTTATCTAGCTTCTGGGCTCCATTTTTGCTTTTATTTTTTCATCAGATAGAATTAGAAATCTTCTAAAATATATCTTCATTTTCAATTTTTCTGTCCTCATTTTCATCCTCCACAGAACTAGGAGAGGAAAGTAGCCTGCAGCCAACAACTGAACATGAGAATTCATGCTTACACATTAGCTTTCCAGTACAATCTGGCAGCTGAGAAATGAAAATAGTAGTATTGAAAACTTCTAAAATATGAATGTTAAAATACTCAGAAAAGTAATTTTTAACTGTTTTCAAAGAAACTCTTTATTTTGTGGAGAAAAATGTCTTTACAACTTTATAAAAAAGTAAACAGCATCATCTGCAAGTAGAGCAATAAAGACTGATGACCTCTCACACTGCCAGCAGCTTCGCACTTCCCAGAACACCTAGGATATGTGGATTCTCTGTGTAATTGTACTTTTTAATATGCAGTAAGATTTGTGCTTAGTTACCAATAACATTCTTATTTATTCTAAACATTGTCAGCTAACATTTGAGCATACCATACTCTGTGAAGAATTCTACTGAAATCCTAAAGTTCTACTTCTTGAGGAATTTTAGTTTGAGAAAAGATGTCCATCAGAGTAAATCATTCTATTGTGCTTTGTTGGTATTTTTCCTTGAGCAGCTATAGAAAACCTAACCTTCCTTATCTTCAGTCTATGTCAGTATCTTACCATCTTCTGAGGTTTTTAAAATTCCCTTCCTTCATTTGTCTTGTTATCTGGAATGTATTTTGAGATATGTAATAGTGTTCCTTCACACTGCTTTGCTTGGAAGAAAATACTATGTTTGATTATTTTTACTTTAGACATGGCTTTTGTTGAACCTGATTTAGGTCTTCCAGACTATATTGAGCATTTTATAGATGAAAGTACTCACTGTTTCTCTAAACTGAAGAAATATCCAGTCTAGTGATCTTAATGACATATTAATTAACAATTTTTTTCTAATATTCCCTCTTACCAAAAGACATGCTCTAGATTTGATATTGCACATTCCATTGTGATGCAGTTGTGAAAAGCAGTGCTGTTTTCCACTAAAATGTAGTCACCAATATTTTAAGCATTTAATCATCTAGATTACCACTATAACCACTGGAAAAAGACTATTTCAGTAGTGGTTTATTCGCTCCTCAGATACATGTTTAAAATGAGCTGATATTTTTTCCCTGTAAGAAAATAGTAAAGTACATACATCCTTAAAAATGTCTTTTACATAAAAACAAAGCCAAGGACAAGCCCACTTATTGACTGCAGTGTTATTTTCATAAAAGCAGAGATTTTAAACGTGCTGCCACTGACTATTTTCAGCTAGTGTAACTACAGTCTGGTGTTTTCTTGCAGAAAAGACTTTGTGTTGTTCTCTGGATAAACTGTTCACCTTCCATAGCAAATAATTCACATTCTAGCTATGTAATCTTAAACAGCTTTAGAGTTCTACTCCAAAAATAGCTGCATTCAGCAATTGATTAAATGATTCTTCATATACCATCAATGGTTTAATTATTATAGTTAATCTCTTGCAAAGTACTTTTAGGATTCATATATACATTGTATATATGTAATGGCTTTGATTTCTACATATATTTTGTATTTTTTTAGAAAACAATAAAGTAAATTTAAATAGATAAATTAAAAACATTTTAAAATATAGAGACAATTTTGTGTATATATTTGTAATGTGCATCCTGAGAGCTGGAGGAACTAGTAGGCTTTTTTTCCCCTTGTTTATACTGTGTCATTCTGTAAGGACCTATTTAGATAGCTTATTGCTACTTATGGGGCCTTTTTAAAACTCACTGTTCGCTGTTTTCTCCACATTTTTAAGTTTATTCAGTCTCTGTAGGTGCATAATTTTACAACTATTAAAATATTAAAAGTATATCAAGAGCTAAAAATCTGCATTTATTTGTGTCCCCTTTTTACATAATACGATATTTTAAAAACTATTCATTGGTTTTAAGTCATAATTTCTCTGGTTTTAGCACATTGAAAGATTTTATTTTAAATAAATTTTCTTTTTTTTTCAGGCCTATTTTAGTGTCAACTCTTTTTCTCATTTGTACATGATTTCATGAGTAGTCCCACTGAAGTCAGTAAAACAACATAGGGGATAGGGGGTTTTTTAACATGCATTAAGTCCAGATTACAATTTAGTTTGTAATTATTCAAGACAATTCAGTGGTTGTTAAACAAATGTGTTATTATTATGTGAATATGAAAGTATTTTCATTGTCCACTTTCACAGTTAATCACATTGCGTTAAAAACTATCCTTTCAATTCAATGCATGGTTTAGCATTGTGTAAGTATTACCATGGTCTGAAAATTTCCTCTGCCCTTGGAACTGGTTTTGGGCTGAAAGGGTAAAATTCTGTTTCTCAATCACATTAAGTTCATCATTCTTGCCTTTTTTTTCAGGTTTATGTGGTGCAATAGCATTTGCATTGGTAGTTTCAGACACAGCATCCCAACCAAAACGAATGAAGTTTGCAACTACACTGCTTATCGTGTTTTTCAAAGTCCGGGTATCTATGGGGACACAAGACCAATGCTCATGTGGCTTGAGATCAAGTTAGTACTATCTTTACAATATTAATCATCAAAATAGAATGCAATAACTACAAATAAATCACTAAATTCCTACAGCTTTCTAAGACCTAGTTATATGCTTTTTAATGGAGTTTTACAAGCACAGAAGAAGTGTTTGACTACCTGGTAAAGGCTCCAGACCACAGAACAGGTTCTTCCCAAGCTCTTTATGGGTTTGGACCTAAGTCAGACCCATCCATATTTCTAAAGAGTTCATTTTGCAACTGTTCCTTTTAAACACTGTGAATAAATGTTAGCATTGTCCTCATCACTGTTGAAGAAAGACCTATAAAGCAATTTTGCCTTCATCTAAAAATGTATACTTATTACACAAGTATTTATTATCTGCAAGCTCTACATGGAGAAATTTCACCAGCAGCACATAGTGGATACCATAAAAAGAAGTGTCATGTATTCATAGTGGGTGACTATCAAAGGGTACTGAGGCATCCATCTGCCATCTTGACAGTGAGTCTCAAGAGGATTGCTGCCTCTCGGGAGCTAAGATCCAAGACACTGCCAAGGGTGCCACAACTTGCCAAGAGCACTGACTGCTATCAAGTGTTACTGTTCATGTAGGCATGAATGATGCTGTGAGCCAGATCCTGGGCAGAATCAAGACCGGGGGTGCAAGTGAAAAACATTGGGGCCCAAGTCATCTTTTCCCCCATTTTACCAATTAGAGCAAAGGGGACAGCCAGAAACAGACGACATCAACTCCTGGCTACATGGCTGGTGCTGTCATGAGGGTTTTGGTTTTTATGACAACGGGACATTCTTTGATGACTGTAACCTGCTAGGAAGGGATGGAACACACCTATCTCAAAGAGACAAGGGAATCATCGGCAAAAGACTTTTGGGTTAGGTTGCTGGGCCATGATCTCATTGAAGTTATGGAGATGTGGTAGGATGGCTCCCATGACTGGAATGCTTTCATGAACTACATACTTTTTAGGAAAGACAGACCAACAAGGTGTGGTGGTGGAGTTACTCTTTACATGAAAGATACTGGAACATATCAGGCTCTGCTTGGAGGGAGTGAAGAACCTGTTGAAAGCTTATGGGTAAGAATTAAGGAGGAGGCTAATATGTGTGACGTTGTTGTAGGTGCTTAACAGGCCACCTGATCAGCAAGAGAAATTCGAANTTATCTGCAAGCTCTACATGGAGAAATTTCACCAGCAGCACATAGTGGATACCATAAAAAGAAGTGTCATGTATTCATAGTGGGTGACTATCAAAGGGTACTGAGGCATCCATCTGCCATCTTGACAGTGAGTCTCAAGAGGATTGCTGCCTCTCGGGAGCTAAGATCCAAGACACTGCCAAGGGTGCCACAACTTGCCAAGAGCACTGACTGCTATCAAGTGTTACTGTTCATGTAGGCATGAATGATGCTGTGAGCCAGATCCTGGGCAGAATCAAGACCGGGGGTGCAAGTGAAAAACATTGGGGCCCAAGTCATCTTTTCCCCCATTTTACCAATTAGAGCAAAGGGGACAGCCAGAAACAGACGACATCAACTCCCGGCTACATGGCTGGTGCTGTCATGAGGGTTTTGGTTTTTATGACAACGGGACATTCTTTGATGACTGTAACCTGCTAGGAAGGGATGGAACACACCTATCTCAAAGAGACAAGGGAATCATCGGCAAAAGACTTTTGGGTTAGGTTGCTGGGCCATGATCTCATTGAAGTTATGGAGATGTGGTAGGATGGCTCCCATGACTGGAATGCTTTCATGAACTACATACTTTTTAGGAAAGACAGACCAACAAGGTGTGGTGGTGGAGTTACTCTTTACATGAAAGATACTGGAACATATCAGGCTCTGCTTGGAGGGAGTGAAGAACCTGTTGAAAGCTTATGGGTAAGAATTAAGGAGGAGGCTAATATGTGTGACGTTGTTGTAGGTGCTTAACAGGCCACCTGATCAGCAAGAGAAATTCGAAGAAGCCTTCTACAGACAGCTGAAAGTAGCCTCACAATCACATGATCTGTTTTTCATGGGTGATTTCAACCACCCTGATATTTGCTGGAGAGGCCACACAGCTAGGCACACAGTCCAAGAGGTTCCTGCAGTGCACTTTCTGACAGAAGTGGTAGAGGAGCCAACAAGGGGAGGTATGTTACTGGGCCTTGTACTAACAAACAAAGAAGGTCTGGCTGGGGATGTGAAGGCTGGGGACAGTCTTAGCTGCGGTAACCATGAGATGGTGGAGTTCAGGATCATGCAAGGAAGAAGAAGGGCAATAAGTAGGATTGCAACCCTGGACTTCAGGAGAGCTAACTTTGACCTCTTCAAAGATCTACTTGGCAAAATCCCATGCGTTAGGACTTGGGAAGGAGCTGGGGGATGGGGGGGACAGGGAAGAGATCTGTTTAATATTCAAGCATCACTTCCCCCAAGCACAGGATTGGTGCATCTCTATGAGTAAAAAATCAAGTAAAGGAGGCAAAAGACCTGTCTGNATGGCTCCCATGACTGGAATGCTTTCATGAACTACATACTTTTTAGGAAAGACAGACCAACAAGGTGTGGTGGTGGAGTTACTCTTTACATGAAAGATACTGGAACATATCAGGCTCTGCTTGGAGGGAGTGAAGAACCTGTTGAAAGCTTATGGGTAAGAATTAAGGAGGAGGCTAATATGTGTGACGTTGTTGTAGGTGCTTAACAGGCCACCTGATCAGCAAGAGAAATTCGAAGAAGCCTTCTACAGACAGCTGAAAGTAGCCTCACAATCACATGATCTGTTTTTCATGGGTGATTTCAACCACCCTGATATTTGCTGGAGAGGCCACACAGCTAGGCACACAGTCCAAGAGGTTCCTGCAGTGCACTTTCTGACAGAAGTGGTAGAGGAGCCAACAAGGGGAGGTATGTTACTGGGCCTTGTACTAACAAACAAAGAAGGTCTGGCTGGGGATGTGAAGGCTGGGGACAGTCTTAGCTGCGGTAACCATGAGATGGTGGAGTTCAGGATCATGCAAGGAAGAAGAAGGGCAATAAGTAGGATTGCAACCCTGGACTTCAGGAGAGCTAACTTTGACCTCTTCAAAGATCTACTTGGCAAAATCCCATGCGTTAGGACTTGGGAAGGAGCTGGGGGATGGGGGGGACAGGGAAGAGATCTGTTTAATATTCAAGCATCACTTCCCCCAAGCACAGGATTGGTGCATCTCTATGAGTAAAAAATCAAGTAAAGGAGGCAAAAGACCTGTCTGGATGAGCAAGGAGCTTCTGGAAAATCTCAAATGGAAGAAGGACATTTACAGTTTGTGGAAAAAGGGACTGGTCACTTGGGAGGAATATAGGAACATTGGCAGAGTATGTAGGGATGCAACAAGGAAGGCTAAGGCCTTCTTGGAATTAAATATGGAAAATGATGTAAATGATAACAGGGAGGGCTTCTTCAAGTATATCAGTAAGAAAAGGAAGACAAGGGAAAATGTGAGCCCACTGCTAAATGAGGTAGGAGCCCTGGTGATGGAAAATACAGAGAAGGCAGAGTTACTGAGTCCCTTCATTGGCAATGTTAGAGGTCATTTAGGCAAACTGGACATACACAGACCCAATGTACCCATGTTCATAATGAAGCTGGCTGATGTTACTGCTAAGCCACTCTTGATCATTTTTGAAAGGTCCTGGAGAATAGGAGAGGTGCCTGAGGACTGGAGAAAAGCCAATGCCACATTAAATCTTCGAAAAGACTAAGAGGAAGACCCAGGAAACTACAGGTCAGTCAGCCTCATCATCCCTGGAAAGGTGACGGAACAGCTCATTCTGGAGGTCATGTCTAAGCATGTGGAGGAAAAGAAGGTTATCAGGAGTAGTCCGTATGGATGAACCAAGGCGAAATCATTCTTGACCAATATGAGAACCTTCTATGATGGTGTGACTAGCTGGGTAGATGAAGGGAGAGCAATGGATGTCGTCTACCTTGACTTCAGCAAGGCTCAGTGTCAAGGCTTGCAATTCACGATTCCTTATCATTAATTCTATATATAGCATATGCTTTCCTTGTTTACAAAATCACGTCTGATTAACAAGCCTTCATGTTTTGAGTGTTGCTATAAAATGCCAGCTGTAGATAGCTCCAATTCAGATTAGAGCTTTAACAAAGCATAGATAAAAGATTGCAGACAAAATAAGGACTAGCATACAAGTGTACAGTATAAACATAAAATGCAGGCATCCATATACAATGGGAGGGCTTTCTATTTATGTGACAGTTTGATTTTTTTTCATAATATCTCCCTTATGTCCCATAACGTCAAGCAAGTTCATTACAGTTTGAATATACTCGGCCACAATCAGCCTTCTTTCTGAAATTTGCCACTTTTTCACTGTCAGTCAGCAATAGAGTTTCTCTATATGGCAAGAATTGCTCTATATGGCAACAGAAATATGGATGAGATGGAATATTCTCATTAGATCTTGTGGACCAAACTGTTTTGGATTACTGTAATACAAGATTAAGGGATAATTTTGAGAAAACAGTAAAGGAAAAAGGACACAGGCAGTAGTCATATGTCTAGTCTAAGGACTTAGGTCATCAGACGCTGCCCTGGTCTAGCTCTCTATGTAATCATTGAATTAACATTGTCAAGTTCACTAGCACAAGCAATTTAATTGGATAGAGTGGCATTTCTTCTGCTACTTAGTACTACCCAGAGGTGGGAAGGCCCACAAGACCACAAGTGAAGAGCTGACTCTCATACATATACTCATATAAATACTACTTATACCATTTGATATAAGCATGTGCTTCTTTTTTTACCCAACTGTGTAATAGATTTTAACAAAGACAGTGAAAGTAGACAGTCATTACTCATCTAAAATTATCACCCTTTTGGGGATCTTCTCTGAAACCCAGGCAGATTTACCAGGCAGATTTACCAATCAAATAATTTGGTTTTGTAACTGGGATATAGATTTTCTTACTATAAAGTATTAGTTTCACAATTCCTACTTACTTTCTTGACAACAGAACATACAGCTTCATAAACTATGTGTGTGGTCAAACTAAGATAAAACTTTAAATAGGCATCTTTAATTACAAATGTATCTTGAATCTCTTATTCTCTTTCTAGTGAATATATTTAACTGTCTTTATAATTTATTACACCTCAATGTGGAATTTTATTCTTAGCTACCAGCATTTGTCATTTTAGTCCTAAGTAATTGTATTTGAAAGTGGTGGTAATTCATGCCAGTTGATACTTGTATGTGTTCTAGCAGATGGGTTTGCTGAGAGAGATATGGGGCTGCTCTAAACTACACCACCTTGCTTGATGTATTACCCTCCATATACTTGCAGCTGTGCCTGAATGGCAGTTCTGAGCTGCTTCTATCCTCATATATTTTTATAAAATTAGAAAGAAGAGATTGTATTTTTCATGCTGGTATGGAGGGTTCAGCTCACAAAGCCGAAGGAAACTGTACTATGAGTACAAAAATTATACATTTCTCTGTGAAGAAACTCTTTGGAATGGTTGGTATGTCATCAATTACAGAAAAAATAGATTAAGCCAGTGAAATGCTGCAAGTACAGAAGAGAAAGACTAGTCTCTCATTAGTCCTTAAGTGTTCAATCAACGTGAAATTCCACCAGGCACCATCCCAGGGCAGTTTCACACCACTTCTGTGTGATTCCCCAAACCTTTAGGGAACCAGATTTATCACTGTTGTTAAAATCCAAAGCACAGTGCTAGATCAGTTAATATAAACTAAAAATAAAGTTACTGACATTATCATAATTAAGTAGTTACAGGAAATTAAAAATATATGAATGGTTGCTTTAATGTCACAGTGACTACACTGGATTTCCCCGTGCATGCTGTGAGCTGCTGTATAGGTAAACCTTCGCAGGAGACAGGAACAGTCAAAATTACAGTGACCAACTGAATAACAGTCCAAAGCTGAGCATGCTTCTTTTGTCAATTTCATCATAAAATTATTATCCAGCAGGTAATGTATTTAATTGAACAGAAGGCATTCGGAGGATAATAAAGAGGAATATGTGATTTCTGAGACTGCTTGAATGAACTGAATCTTATTCACATATATATTTGTGCTCACTCTAGCTATGTAGAATAGGCTACATTTCCTATCAGTAGTAGTATCAGAAGATGCAACTCTTAACTCCTCAAGATTGATTAAGTCAGTCTTATGCAAGAGATAAGTGCTTGAGTTTATACGGTACAGACCAATTTATCCACATTCTCATTTAAAAACATATATAAGTCTATCATCCACTATGTTGAAGATATGTAAAAATAACATAAATTATAAATATTAACACTGATATAAATACCATTTGCTCTATCATAATGCATTAAAGTGTCAATCAAGGTGAAATACAGTATTCAAGATCTGTACAGCCTTCTTAGTTGTTGTGGTTTAAGGCTTGGGGAAGGGGAGGGACAGGTGGAGCAGCTATTCCACTCCCCTTCCTGCCACACTCTATAAAAGGACACAGGAAGTTCCGCTCGCCCCCTCCTCACTGGGATTGCTGCTGGCTCCGGACGGCTCTGTGGCTGCTACAACTTCACGTGGCTCGGGAGAAATCCAGTGGCATCCGAGGATCGGTGTTGTATATATTTGTATATATACCTTCCCTTGTTACCTCTGTATATTTCCCTTCCTCTGATATCCCTTTTGTTACTCCCTGTTAAAAGTTGTGATCCTAATTTTCCAACTTTGTGTGAGGCCTTTCTTCCTCCCCTGGGAGGGAAGAGGGGAGGGGGAAGAGGGGTGAAACTAATTCTGTTTCATGGGGGTTGCCCTGAGCCCTAAACGGAGACATTAGTATATGTTACTGTCCATATATTATACTATGTTTCAAAGATTTATTGCACTATCTGTAATTTACATTGTGAAATTCACATAATGGTGATCAAGACCCTTCGTATATCAACAGAATAAAAGGGAATAGAACAATGACAATTTTTAAATAATAGTGGTAATAGTCTCCTGAACAACCAGTCTTTGATTCCATAACCTGCCACCTATCCACACACCAATAGCATCAGATCTGCTTTTCTTTTTTTTCAGTTAAAATTCAACTTAACGTAAATATGATCTGTTGCACTATTTTTAGAGAAAAGATGAAGATATGTCCTCAGAGGTAACTACCAGCTGATTTATTCCAGAAATATGTATGTCTTATACAACACTTGCAAGTTGTTGTCAAAACACATAGTAAATTATATTACCAAAACTAACTATGTGCTACTGAAAAAGACTCCATTTCCACTTCCCATTTAATGCAGCAACATCACTCAACTATCTCAGAAAGCTGCAGAAACTAGCTGTGCTGAGAACTTTCATAAAAAGAAGCTTAAATGGATCCCAGGAGTTCACCTAAGTTTATCAAGGGTCAGAATTCTAGGTACCTTCATTTACCAAACAAATTCTATTGAAACATATGCTCCTACTTTAAACTATAACTTGAATCTAAGAAAGGTTCTTAGAGCATTGGAAATCCGACCTAAATGTCTCCTCTGTATGACAAAATACCGTTTCAAAAGAAATACATACCAATCATTCTCATTATTTTATTAGTGTCTTTATCAGGATTGGTGTGCAGAAAGACCCTTGCTTATACTTGCTCCTGTGCAGAACAAGGTCACTGCTAAATCTTGTGTACCGCATTGGAAGCTACAGAAAGTAAAAGTAGGGAGGAACAGCCAGGACAGGTGACCCTAAACTGACCAACGAAGTATTCCATCCCATACACGACATATTCCAAATAAAGCTGAGGGATCACAAGGGTCAGTCTCTCTTCTTCAGTGGCTGATGTCCAAGGAGAACTCTGTCAGTTCTGCCTTCAATACTGATCCATGTGTTCCTGAATCCAGTTCCAAAATCCACGTCCTGAATCCAGTTCCCATCTGCCACTAAGTCCAGTCTGGGATTTCCCCAGTGCCTGCTAATATTAGCAGTGCTGATGGTAATGTAATTACCATCAGAAGGGTTGAGTTCAATACTGGTTTTGTATATATTTGCATATATACCATTTTATTATTACTATTTTCATTAACACTGTTTTAGTTTCTTTTCCAATCCATATGTCTCTCTCTCAATCTCTTTCTCTTCCCCTTTGGGAAGGGAGAGGGATTAATAGAGAGCATCTGTCATTCATCTAGTGCCCCACCCTGCCCTAAACTTTGACACAATGTTGTCAGCTGGCATTCTAAAAGCAAAGCTAGTTGCACCACATTCCTAAATAATAAGTTGTCTTTTGGTTTATCTGAGAGTTATAACTGGAAAAAAATTGCCTTTACTCCCCACGTGAAAGGGCTACAACATAATGCTCTTGGCAGACAATGAATAAACTTGCATCAGTGTATGAGAATAATATGATACATGGACAGCAAAGCAAAGATAGCCATTTAAGCATGACTTCACAGTCAAATTGAAATATTCAATAAATATGTCTTCAGAGGTGGTTTGAGTACTACTTACTAATGTTTTTGGATATAAGTCTCCCTTCATTTCCCATACTGATTAAAAAGAGAGAGCTACATTTTAGAGTAAATCTGCAATGACAGGTTTGAAGATAAAGGATTCTCCTGACAGGCAGAGCAAAAATATAAACCTGTTAATAAAATATGATCTATAAAAGCCTTTTGCTAAGTATTAGGTCCTGTTGGTTTATCATCACCTCCTGTAAATGTTTGTCAAGGGATTTCCATATTCTTTGTGCATCTCTTTGCAGCAGTTCTTCAGTAAATAAGGATATTTTTATTCCATATTCTAAATAAATACTAAGCAGCATTGAATAGTAACTTTTAATACTGTGTCTATCTGGCCATTGCCTTTGGAACTGGCTATGTCTGTGTGCCTGGCTGCCCTTAAAAATATGCCATCTCTAGTTCACCTAAAACTCTAGTTCCAAATCTCCAATTTTCTCTAAGTGGTAATGTCAGAGGCCTGGCATACTACATTCCTGGGGGGTGACCAAGGCTGTCCAAACTCAAATTCTCAGCAGGAGCACCTCCTCATTGCACTCTTCTATGAGACAGCATCAACCCAGGAAATTAAATTAAATTAATTAAAACAAATTATTCTTCTAATAATCAACTATTGCCTTCCCTAACTTCTGATTAACCCAAACTTTCAGATTCACTTACAGAGGTTTTCCAGAGTTCTGATAATTCTTCTCACTGTTCAGATTCCAGCTTTATAACTACAGGCAGCTATTTCTCTTTGCCTATCTAGGGAAAAGTAAACCTAAAAATATCAAGATTATACACTTTTAAAACTTTCTTTGCATCAATGGAGCCAGAAGGTCTCTGATGGTGAACAGCAGTCGGCCATTCATTCACACTACATTGGCATAAATACAGCATACCTTAATATAGTCAGTGATCTCTGAGAACATAAACATAGAAATGTATCCAGTATAAAAGAAAACAGAACTGAAAAAAAAAATCTAATGCATTGTGGTGGGTTCATCCTGGCTGGGCGCCAGGTGCCCACCAAGGCCCTCCAGCCCCTCACCCTCCCCCCCCCCGCCCCGCTGTCAGCAGGGCGAGCAGGGAGAGAATAAGATGGAAAGATCTCATGGATTATGATGAAAGCAGTTTTAATAAACAGCAGAGAAAGCAAGGCCGCACACATGAAGCAAAGCAAACAGAGATGTTATTCTCTCCTTCCCATCCGCAGGCGGTGTTGGGCTCCAGAACGCGTAGCAGCTGCTTGAAGGACAAGCGTCTTCCCGACCAATGTACCCCTCTCCTCCTCCTGCCCCCTCCCTTTACAGTTGAGCTGACGTCACATGGTATGGAATATCAGGTCAGCTGTTTGGGTCGTATCCTCTCCCAGATCTTGCTGCACCCCATCCCAGTGTGGGGGATGTTGGAAGGGGCCTTGGTGCTGTGTGAGCATTGCCAGTCACAACACAGGTGTGTTATCAACACCCTTTAGCTCCCAGTACTGCACCACAAGGGCTGATATGGGGAAAATCAGCTCAGCCAGACCCACTACATCTTTGTAACAAAAACGAGGTGAAAGGATGCACATCCTATAAATTATGAGTCCTTAGATCTGTTTGAAATGAGTACATAAGAAAAAAGGAATATCATTGGTTAGGAGACTTTTTTTTGTTTTGTATAAGAAATAAAGCTGACTGGCTAGGAGCAGAGTGCAGGTAAACTAGGAGCAATATTATTATCAGCAAGAAAAAAAAAATCTGTCATTTGCAAGGGTCAAGCATGAAGTAACCCCCTGTATAGTTCTACAGCAATGAAGGAAAGGAAAAATGATTTACAGGTTATAGACATATCTCTAACACTGATATAAAGCCACCAAAGTGAAAAGAGTTATCTCAAGGGTCCTTCTATTTATAGACTCAATCATTCAACTAACTCAAATATATATTCCTTATAGGGGTTTTTCTGTATCTATTTTGATGGTAAATCTGCACTGAATGACACTGACAGAACATAAGAACTCAGACTAAATGTTGCAGGAAGACCTACTGGAGGACTTCTTACCAAGTCATGTAATATAGTGCTATTTTGGCAAAGTAAAATTTTAAAGAAAGTTTTTAAAGTTTTATTCTGAGCTTTTGTTGTTGCATTTTTAGAAGTTCCACTGTAAAACGCAGACAGATCAGATTCTTTTGTGGGGATTTCCCTGTGGTATGGCTACAGCACTGTTTTTTAAAAGAAAGATAAAAAAGCACAATCAGGCTGTATACAAAACTTTTTGAGAATCTGCCTCAGCTGGCTTATTGATTTGAAATAAGTCCAAATATTTGACTCTCTCACATCTGAAATATAGCATTATATCATTGGTCAGTGTTATGGTGGAAAAGTTGGAAGATCAAAACACTCTCAACTCCTATACTCCCACCTATGTCCATATTGCAGATCCACTGAGTAAATAGAAGGTGAGCATCCAGCAGACATCAGCACCCAAAAGTCATGAGCCAGCAGAGTTCAATGTCATTGAGAATGCTAGCATATCCCTTTAAAATAAAAGTGTTTCATGGATAAGCTATTCTTCTAAGCCAATTTTATGATTCCTTTAATATCCAACATTTCAATCCATTGAACCAATATCAAAGGCTAAGGTAGTATGTATTTTACCAGAATATCACATCAGGGATGGAGGTGGGCAGTGAGGCTAAATGTTGTGGCTTGGCTGCTTGTGACCATGGCTGTCTACCAAAAAGAAATTGGTTGGTAGAGTAAGATTCTGTACTTATCCCAGCCTTCTATCAACTGATTATAGACTGCTGAAAGACAGAACTTTATAATAGAACAACTAGAGCAACAAGATGGCCTTGGCCAATATCACAGTATTACTGAGGTAACAAAAACATTATTTTTATTATTTCATGTGTTCAGCTGTGTTGAGATGCTGCAGAAAGACGGTTTAAAATGCAACCATGGTAGCGCTTGTCACTGACAGGCAGGAAGCTTTGATCAGATTTGGTCTGTACCTTAAAATTCCAAAGTTATTCTTTCTGTTTCTCAGAAGAGGCCCTTTAAATTAATAATAGTAAAGAAAATGTTTCTTGGGTCACATCCACACTGAAAGGGTTAATATGATACCTGCTTTTATAGTAACAGCTAGAGCACCATTAGTCTGGTAAATGCTATAAATCAAGAAGCAGTATGAAATTGGACATTAAGTGTACTGGATGTTATTACAAAAAGAGAAATTGGATAATTTCTTTTCATTTCTATCTGAAAATGAGAAATCATCCAGGTAATGAATCTCAGTGTTCTCCTGAAATGCCTATTTGCAAGGTACTTTTCTGCTAAGATAAGGTGTGTGCATATGATCTCTCAGAGTTATTTATCATTGCATTTTGCCTGAATGATACTAAAAAGGTTTATAAACATTTGTGCTTGATAAAAATATAAAAGACAAAAATACAGAGGACTTGGGCTTTCTGACTCCAACTGTGAAAGGCCTGAGAAGCTGTTGAATGGCATGTTTTGGGTTGCAGTTGTCACTTGTGCATGACCTGTGCCTGAATCGTGTTAGCAACTCTGTTGTTCTTTAATGGCCAGGGGGATCTAATTTTGGGCACAGTCTCCTAACATGGCAGACAGATAAATCTCATCTCGCATACCTCATCTTTTGAGCTCCACATGGCTACTGAAAACAGAAAAGGAAGGAAGAAATTAAAGATATCCTTTTATTGCTAGAATATTTTGTACAGGAGAGGAAAAGTTACACAGCAATGCTAGAGATTTGTGCCTTTCAGTTTACTAGGAATAAATAAGATGAATTTTCCACATGCCAGAACCCATTTAAATTATAAATAAACCTATAGCTTGGAACAGACTCCATCCCATGGGATTAGTATCAACAAAAATATTTTTATTATTATCTTTTAAAATACTGTTGTACATGTTGTTTTAAGATGATTGCCTATACAATAAAAATAAATCCTTCCATTTCATGCAATCATTTTTTTTCTTCCATTAAAATGTATCTCCCTGTCATACAAAAGGTAGCTTCTATGCAGCAGTCAACATGATGAAGCTGTTCAAACTACAAATAAGGAATCAGACAAAGCTGTCTAGAAATGCTGCTAGGGAACATCCTAATGAATTATCTAGGATTTTAGAACAAAATTGATGATTTATTACTTTCTACCAAAATATACTGAATTAATTTAGATCTCTAACTCTAATTAGTCCACCAAAATTAAATTGGTGCAAGCATAAACTCAGGTGATGTTAAGCACATGCCAAAACTGTGTTATTTGAGGGTAAACAGAAGGTAGAAAAATAATTGACCCTTTAAATTTTGAGATAAGTATATGGTATGAAATCCTGGCTCTAGAAAAAATAATGATCACATTTACTGAGATTAATCTTATATCCCTGCTTTGTAAATATTGACTAAGATATCTCTTAACTCTCACTGTTATTGATCAGATACTGTTGCTTTCTGAAAATGATTGCTCTCAAAACTCAGAACAGTATAGTACTGTCAGCCAGTCCAAAAAATAGAAGGGTATGAAATTAATATGTTCTTCACATTTGTTAGTTTGCTTAATTTCCAAAGAGTGTGTGTTCATTCTCCCATTTTGATCGATAAAGAACATTGGGATTTCTTCAGCAAGAAAATATGAAATGAATGTTCCATTCTGAAGGGGTGAAAGGTTTTATTTCATTTTTACTTAAAATATCACTTTAGGTTGAAAAAAAAAAAATCTCAGTCTTTCTCAGGTTTTTTTTAAGTGGTTTTGCCTTCTGCTATCAAGTATTTCACAAAGTGCAAGAACATTTAATTCCATGTGCAAGAACATTTAAACTAAACTTGAAGCATAGAAAAAAAATTAAGAAATTTTAAAAATATATCTTTTGTCTTCCAGCAAGGAAAAGGTTGCTAAGTGGGAAAATAATTAATGGTCTTATACAGTATATGAGCCAACATGAGCCAACAATATGTGAATGCAGCCCAGAAAGACAACATAGCCTGAGCTGCATCAAAAGAAGCATGACCAGCAGGATGAAAGTGCTGATTCTCCTGCTCTACTCTGCTCTTGTAAGACCCCACATGGAATACTGCGTCCAGCTCTGGAGCCCCCAGCACAAGAAGGACATGGACCTATTGGAATGGGGGGGCTGCGGGGAGATCTTCTAGTGCAGCCTTCCAGTGTCTGAATGGGGCCTAAAAGAAAGCCGAGGAGGAACTTTTTACAAGGACATGGGGTAATGGGTTCAAACTGGAAGAGGGTAGATTTAGATTAGATGTAAGGAAGAAGTTCTTCACTATGAGGGTGGTGAGTTAGAATCATAGAATCACAGAATGTTTTAGGCTGGAAAGGACCTCTAGAGGTCATCTTGTCCAACCTCCCTACACAAGCAGGGACATCTCTACCTAGGTCAAGCTACTCAGAGCCCCATCAAGCCTGACCTTGAATGACTTCATGGATGGGGCCTCCACCACATCTCTGGGCAACCCATTCCACTGATCTATCACCCTCATGTTAAAGAACTTTTTTCTAATATCCAATCTAAATCTATCCTTTCCTAGCTGTTCCTGTTGCTGGAACAGGTTGCCCAGCGAATTTGTGGATGCTCCATCCACGCTTTATCACTGGATTTGTTCAAGACCAGGTTGGATGAGGCCTTGCACAACCTGGTTTGTTGGGAGGTGTCCCTGCCCATGGCAGGGAGGTTGGAAGTAGATGATCTTTAAGGTCCCTTCCAACCTTGACGATTCTATGATTTCATGAGTATATGGACTGTGATGGAAATATTTTTGTAAATCTAAACAAATAAAAGCATACATTGATATAACTGGGTGTACCTGGGTTTGCAAAGGAACTTAGTGACAAAAGAGAACAGTGAGACTTGAACCTTCATGAAACTTTCAACTCTCATGAAGCATTCCTCTGGAAATTCTCAACTTTCTGTTCTTTTTCGAAATATAGAGTGGAAGGAAAGCTCTGGCATCCTTAATAACAAACCTATCAAATTGTTTCAGAGTTAGTTGACTGTGAAAGGTTAATTAAAGCACATATTAAATAACTTAGACTCTGTATAGCAGTATGGGCTTTCAGTATTTAGTAAACAGCTAATTACACTATAATACAGGCTTTTTACAGTGAATTATCAGTGCAGAAGCAGCCCAACAGTGATTTTCTAGTCAGTACATCTGTGAGATTTAAATGAGAAAATTATCTCTTATCTCAGCCAGAAGTAATTGATATCAATGCTCTGTTTCTGCGTTTTTTTCTCCAAAGAGATGTACCAGTTTGTTACTTAATGACAAAGAATATATAAAGGAATCCTGAAATTGTACATAAAATTCTATTTTTACATATTCAAGATATTTTCTCTGTAAATAAATATATAGAATAGCTGTTTATAGAAAAGTTTATATATCACTGCTGTTTATGTGAAATGCCCCAAAACAACAATCCTAAAAAAACATGCTTTGCTCAACTAATCTTACAAGTAGGCAAGTTGTTATACACAGTGACCTTGAAACTTCCCAGTTGCCTTTGCTATTCACTTATCTGTGCGCATTAAGCCCGGTCAGGAATCACAATGCAGGTTCAGATACTCTGAATCTCCTATGTCTCAAGCAGTCCCTGAACTTTTCAGATCACCTGCCAAAGGAATTCCTACAAATGCTGTGGCAACCTCTGTTTTCATTTTAGACACAGCAAGAGACTCTGCTCTCCCTCTTGCCTGCTGCATCAACTAGTGCCATGAACTTCATAGAATCATAGAATGTTTTGGGTTGGAAGCCGTCTTTAAAGATCACGTAGACCAACCTCTCTGCCATGGGCAGGGACACCTCTCACTAGATCAGGTTTCTCAGAGACCCATACAATGTGACCTTGACTGTTTCCAAGGATGGGGCTTTTACCACCTTCTCTGGGCAACCTGTTCCTCTCTTTTTTAGTTTAAAACCACTGTCTCTTGTCCTGTTGAAACAGGCCCTGCTAAAAAGATCATCTCCATCTTTCTAATAGGACCCCTTTAAGTATTGAAACACCACAATAAGGCCTTCTCAGAGCCTTCTTTTCTCCAGGCTGAACAACCCCAACTCTCTCAGCCTGTGCTCATGGGAGAGGTGTTTCACCCTGATAATCATCTTTGTTGCCCTCCTCTGGACCTGCTCCATCAGGTCCATGTCCTTCTTATGCTGAGTACTCCAGAGCTGGATGGAGTACTCCAGGTGGAGTCTCGTAAGAATGGAGTAGAGGAGAATCACCTCTCTTAACCTGCTGGCCACACTTCTTTTGATGCAGCCCAGGATAAAATCAGCCTTTTGGGCTGCCAGCACACATTACAGGCTCATGTCCAGCTTTTCATCCAACAGTACTGTGGTGGGCTTACCTTGGCTGGGTGCCCGGTGCCCACCCCTAGTCCCTCTATCACTCCCCCTGCCCCCCACCAAAACCTCTGTCAGCAAGGCAAGCGGGGAGAGAGTAAGATGGAAAAGGAAAACCCGTGGGTTATGAGAAGAAGCAGTTTAATAAACAGCAGAGAAAGCAAGGTCGCGCGCAAAGCAAAAGCAACAAAGCCGTTACTCTCTACTGCCCATCCGCAGGCGGGGTCGGACCTGTCCCGGGAAGCGGCTCCAGAACGCGTACCGGTTGCTCGGAGGACAAATGTCCTCCCTGAATCCCCCCGTCCTCCTCCCTTTATAGTTGAGCTGACGTCATATGGTATGGAATATCCTATTGGTCAGCTCGGGTTGGCTGTCCGGGTTGTATCCCCTCCCAAATCTTGCCCCCCACACACACCCCGTCATAACAAGGCTGTGTGTTATCAACACCTTCTGGCTTGCAGTACTGCAGCATGAAGGCTGTATGGGGAAAATCAGCTCAGACAGACTCACTACAAGTACCTCCAGTCCTTCTCAGTAGGGCTGCTTTCAGTGCCTTCACCTCCCAGTCTGTATTGATACCAGAGATTGCCTCGACCAAGACGTAGGATGGTTTACTTCCTCTGCCTCATACAATTCACATGTACTTCTTCCACATTTCTGGAGGAATTCTAGCCCAAGCCTCACCAGTTCTGCACATGTATGTATATGTATCTATGAGACGAAGAAAGCAGAGAAGTTAGGAAATAATTTTAAATAACTGAACCAGAAAACAAGATAATTTTTTTCTGCAGACTAGTGGCTAATATGTTCACTAGAGAGGTTTCAGCTTCTATACAAATAAGTGTTCCTGTTTCACGTAAGATGAGTCATCAACTAAAATATGGTAATCTTCTGTGCAGCAAAGATCAGAATCCAGGCCTTCCAGTGTCCTATTCAATAGTCTACACAAGAATGATTGTTCACATGCTTTCTGACCTAGTGACCCTTATATATACATATATTTGAATTTACTTTTGATCAAGTTTTTAATACAACCAAAGGTAATTATTTTTTCCTCAGTGCTTATGCTACTGTATTGGGTCGGGCTGAGCCTTCATGGTACAGTGTTCTGTGCTGGGAAGCTAGAATGGTGTTGACAACACACCCGTGTTGTGGCTATGAAGTGCTGGGGCCTGGGCTGTGGGCCCTGAGTTGGAATTGACCTACGGATGAGTCACAACTCAGCAATGTGCTTTGTTCCCCAAGTCGTTCTCCAAGGCTCCAGAGGCAGAACCTGGTCCACCTGTGTGAGGCCCCGCCTTCCCCCAGGTGAGCATGGTTGGGGTGGTGGGCGAGGCTAGAGCTATATCAACCAGGAACTGACTAGTGAGAAGGACCAAGGAGCTGATCAGTTGGAATTGAGTTCCTGTGGAAGTGAGTTCCTGTTGGGGGCAGCTTGCTGAGCTCTCTCTCAGAGGTGTGTTCCCCCTTGGCTGATTTGAGACAGAGAAGAGCAGACAGATGAAGAATAAAAGATGAAGGTATGCTGAAGGGGATGTTGTTGAGTTTGGTGTTGGCCTGAGGAAGAAGAGAGCTAGCAGCACAGGCTACTGCTGAGCAGTGCTTGCATGGCACCAAGGCTCTTTCCAACATTCTCCCCTCAGTGGGGTGGGGTGGGCAAGATCTTGGGAAAGGGCACAACCCAGACAGCTGACCTGAACTGACCCAAGGGATATTCCATGCTGTATGATATCTGCTTAACTATAAAGCTAGGAAAAAGGAGGGGGAGGGGGGGGGTGCATTCCTTTGTCCTCTAGAGCAACTGCTATGCCAATTGGAGCCCTGCTTCCTGGGAAGAGGCCAGACATCTCCTGCTGATGGGAAGTAGAGAATGAATCTTTGTTTTCTTCACTTTGATGTGTGGCCTTTGCTTGGCTTTGCTTTGTTTTCATTAAACTGGCCTTATCTTTACCCATGAGACTTTTTCAATTTTATTTTTTTCCCCCTTGCCCTGCTGAAGGAGGGGGAGGGGGTGGGGAGTGTGATAGAGTGATTTGGTGGGGACCTGGTGCCCAGCCAAGGTTAACCCACCATAGTTACTTTTGAAACTGATGCTTGGGCATGATTTTAAATGTCACTGATTCTGAAAGTATTAAGAAAAATTCTCAGCCCATAAAAGAGTTGCCAAATCAGGTTCAATTGCCATGTCTTAGTTTACCAACCAAAAAAGTGGCATTCATTCCTTCTTTTGTGTCTTCAGAAATACTATTTTAATGCTCTCACACTGATAAGCAACAAAATCATCCATTTGCCCAACTTCTCAAAAGACAGTCTGCAGCCTACATCTTTTCTTACTGAGGCTCTGTGTGATACTGGAAAGTGAAACAGTCTATTGGATTCTCTGTCAGAGCATTTCCTTGTATTGCCCTACAACTTTGATATCTAAGTCATAATGGCTGTGTGCCATTTTGCTATCTCTTACATTGAAAACCTGAATTATAAACAAGTGATGCATTCTCCAACTTAGATTAAGCAAATGTCATAGCTTTCAATTGGATTGAAATACTTCAACTTGCTCTATGCTTACATAGGAGCAAGAAGATGCATGTCCCAAAAAGGAGTAGTGATACATTTAAAATGTAAAATTAACTAATCTTTTCTGAGTTTCACAGTGTCTCTTGCCTTCCCAGTTTTGTCTTTTAGATAGCAAGCTCCCTGTAGTATTTTCTATCACGCTCTGGGTTGAACCAAACTAAACAGACTGCCAGCAGTCATCCTAACACAAAACTACACAAAATTATTTTTTAAAAGCTAATTTATTGATGATTTTGTCAATCTGTTCTCTGAACAAGAGGAAAAGTTATATTTTATAGGGACTTCAGAAAAACAAAACAGATTTTGTGATTTACAACCCCCCTCTGATGTATATACTCTCTCTGGATAGCAATGTTATAGCTCAAACACAAGGCAAGTCTTTCAGATTTAAGTACCATCATACAGTATTTACTGATTTGTCAGGGTGCAGGACATGTGGAATTTTAAGCATTAGACTTGCCTTTTGGCTCCTAAGTTTTCTTGCTCTATTTGGTAAGGTAGGACCTGAAGCCGATGTCAAAGTAACATGCATTTATGAATGCACCAAAGGAACTATCACATATGCCTGAAATCACTAGCCACAGAGCATTACTTAAAGCCTCAGGGAAGCTGAGTGGCAAGGAATAAATGGGGACAGATCCTCAGCTGGTACAGGCTGTCATAATAACATTCATTTATTTTCTTGGCCAGTAGGCAAAAGTATAATATGCTTTGGGGATCTCTAATTGAGGTAATTTCTCACTTTGCTTCTTCATTATCTCATACAGAATCATGGAATGTTAGGGATTGGAAGGAACCTCGAAAGATCATCTAGTCCAATTCCCCCCACCAGAGCAGGATCACCTAAACCAAGTTGCACAGGAAGGCGTCCAGGCGGGCTTTAAACATCTCCAGAGAAGGAGACTCCACAACCTCCCTGGGCAGCCTGTTCCAGTGTCTGTCACCCTCACCGTGAAGAATTTTCTTCTCATATTTAGGTGGAACCTCCTATGTTCCAGCTTATACCCATTGCCCCTTGTCCTATCATTAGATACCACTGAAAAGAGCCTGGCTCCATCCTCCTGACACTCTCCCTTAATGTATTTATAAACATCAATAAGGTCATCCCTCAGTCTCCTTTTTTCCAAGCTAAAGAGGCCCAGCTCCCTCATTCAAAGATCCTATCAATTACCAACTGCAGTGTATCTGCTTATGAATGCAGTGACCTCAGCTCTCAAGGCCATTGTGCTGCATGGTTAAGACAACTTCAAGAACACAGAAATGTCATTTTGATTTACCCTTTGATAAGACAATTGTACAGTGTAACTTTGAAGGTATGTTCCCCAATATAATATATATCTGGTTTATACAGCTTTGGGTCAATCAATCCATACAAGTCCTTACTATCATTTCCTGCTGTTCTGAGCATTTCAGACAGAGCTTAGGTGAACATATTTCAAACCAAGAATTAAATACGAAGTTCAGCAAAGCAACTGATTTTAAACCTGCTTGTGAAAAGAGCAGCCTAAATGGAAAGATCAGTGACAGTGTTCATGTCAGGTACCTTGTTCTCAGAAGCAAAGCCAGTACCATTTATTTAGTATGTTTTGGTTATAGCATACATTTAGCTTGACTAGCATTACTCTTCACTTACCATTGCTATGCATAGAATTGCTGTAAGCCTTATGTGATAAATTTCAAATATCAATGCAAAACATGAAGTGCTTGATATGTTTTTCCCCATGCTGTAAGCCCAGGGAATTTAGAGTTGGTCATCTCATTGCTTAAGACTAATGCCTCAGGAGCATTTAATGATTTACTTTAGGTTAATTAAATCAGCAACAACTTAATGCATCTACAATGGCCTGGGCTTCTTTCCCTGTTTATGTAGAGGGAAAATAAAGGAACAGACACTTAAAGTGATTCACAGAGCAAACATTTTACTGCTCTAAAAGTCAGTGACATAATTCACTGGAGGGAACTGTTATTTCTGAGCCAAGAATTAACTAGCCTCACCTGTAGGAAATTGTCAAGACTTCTGAGCACACTTTCTTTTCCTCAGACAGATCTTTTGCAAAATCAGAAATCAGTTCTTGCTTTTCCTGGCTGGCAAATCTCATTAGTAGTCTAAGTAAGATGCCAACAAAATTGCCTAATTCCTGACGTTTTGTTGGGGTTTTGTTTTTAAAAGCTATATTCATCTTCATAGAGTTCATAAAAGTAGCAAAGAGGACATTTGCTATATGCAAAAATGGTACTTCTTGTAATGCAGTGGTATTTCTGTCTTCTTGCATTAACTGAAAATACATTTTTAATAATGTTCCAGATTTCTTTTAATTAATTGTCACAATTGAAAATATTGACAGGGTTACGATTTAGCAGCAATTTGAGATTTATTGATGGTGAGAGGTAGATCAAAAGGTTGACTTTTAACAGCACTTAATCATTAATCAATTTAAAATTAACAAGGTGATTCAGTAGAATATGTTATAATCAAAATAGTGAATTAATTACAGATTCAATAATGACAGGATTCACACTAACTTACTACAAGGTATCTTTAATCAATATGTATATGTGTATATGCAGAGATATAACCACAAAACATACAAATGCACAGTTATTTGGATCCAGCAGCATGTATATACATCCACACTCATGAAAGCAAATGTGTATATTCAAACACAGAGATAAGTAGAGATATGGATTAAAGAGAGGTTAGCCTATAGTTAAAATCTCCTCCTTCTCCAGTTTAGAGCAAATACTCAAAACGCTTTGGCATTCTCAACAGACAATAATTGAGACTGGACAAGTCTGACTTCATCTTGGTCCTTCATGTAGTTCGTGTCTGAGAGACATCTCACTCAGGGGAGATGCTGACCACAGCGTGCTGTGATCCAGGAAAGCTCAAAGGGTCTTGCTTTAGGACCATTATTTATAGGGTCCGAGATAGTTGACTTTCAATGATATTTTTCTGCTCTGATCCACATCGGATGTTGAAACATTCTGGTATTTTCTTTCAGTTGTGCAGACCCAGAACTTGTTGATGTTTGAAGTTTGATATTACACCCCTGCTGGCCATGGCCCAAGTACAGATGTACTAGGCTATCAGAAGGTGATTAACTCCCAAGAGATAGGAAAAACAGTGCAAGGTTGGAAAAGCAAGGGCCTGGCACATCAAGAATACTTAATGTTTTGGGTTGCTCTCTTTCACAATCCATGCCTGACTTATATTAGGTTGATTGATGGCCCAGGAAAACAGGGGCGGAATCACATCAGGTCTTGAGGGGGCTTTGAGTGACAGTACCACCACATTAAAACAGTTTCAGAATTGTGTACAGAACATTTGATCTATAGACTTCCTCACAGCATGGGGAGAGATACGGTATAATACTGAATTTCGTAAAGAATATGAAGGCTAATCAATATTGTGTTTTGCATATGGCTGGCTATTGAAAGTATGATACAGAGATGTATTTTATGTGTCTATATCTCCCTATTTTGCAATATCTTAAGTTAAAGCAAAAAAGCACTTGCCATCAACAGTAGCTCCTTCTCTCTGCTATATCACTTGTCCTTAACACACGCAGGCTGGTATCAGTCCCAATAGGTGCAGTTCAAAATACAAGATTATTTGGCTTAGACTAAGGGAAATCAAAACATACCTTTTCCTTTTTTTTTTTTTCCTCAAAACAGTTACAGAATGGAAGGCATCGTAGTCACTTCATGGCAGCCTTACACTCTGTGCTGTGATCCAGTAATATTTCAAAAGCTGAGCTTTGTTGGGATTTACTAGGTTGGCATTCCAAAGAAAAAACCTTGTTAATACCAAAAGAGGTACCAAATCCTATCCTTTCTCCTAAGTCAATGCTGCATCAATGCTATAATATTGTAACTAGGTATCCTCTTATTCTAGGAGTCCCAGCTCTCACCTGAGACATAAAACCCGGGTCAAAACTAAATAGTAAAGTGCAGCCTTACTGAGAGAATGATAATTGCACTGTATATCCCAGCTACTGTCAAGCACATTCCTTATATCCAAACTTCTCCTGCAGTTTCAGAAAACTGCCCAAGTTACATTATTTTTCATGTGTTATTATTTTTGAGTTTCTCTAGTCCTGAGTGATGTGACCTTGTAAGCATATTTTTCTCTAGAGGTGTCCATATCTCAATTGAGTCTGAACAAATTTTTTTCCAATTTAGAAAAACCCAGTTTTTAATAGTACAAAAAGCTGTCATAACCATTTAAGAAACATTGTTTACCTGATAATTTGTTTTAATCCTTCTCAGCATGAAATTAAACTGATTTGTTCTTGCTGCTGTGAGCCACAAGTGATAACTCTTTCCTTAAAGTTTTCATTTATTAACAAAATCAGCTTGAGCTGATCTTTGAAGATCTATACTCATGTCATAATTCTGCATAATAAATGTATTGTACTATAAAAAAACAGGTTTATGACAGGACCTGTCCACAGCAATAGCAATATGCAACAGCAGTATAGCAATCTAGAAGCAAAAGCAGGTTTTAGGTGTCCGTTAAGTATACACATCACACTTACTGCCACAAGAACAAGAAAAATGGCCTGAGCAATCACTATTTATCCCAAAGGTTTTTTTTATTTCAATTGTAATGATTTATCAGAGATGGTGAAACAATCTTTTTTTGGATTTTGCTCGTTTCTAGTCTTTAAGGTTAATAATTCTGTACTGAATACAACATGTGGATGATGAATCACTAGAAGTTTCAGATTTATTCATGCAAAAATGTTCAAGACTCCTGTTGCGAATGCTTTTTAATGTCCATCTTTGAAAATTGAGTTGTAAATCACTTAGTCAAAAAACTATTCCTGGTATGTGCAATTTTTGAGATACAAGCTGAGGCTTAAAGACTAGTTTAGTTACAGTGAGACAGCCAGTGGAAGGCTGAGGCAATTGCACTGAGGTGAATTCTTCCAGTAAACCTTTTGACAAGGAAGCCAATATTGTTATTCATTATTTTACAGTAGCACTCCTAGGGCTGTAAACAAAATCATAGTTCTAAGATAGATTTTGTAGAAACATGATGAAGGATATGCACTTACAAGCTAAATACACAGAAGAGATGAGCAATGGGGTGGAGAAAGTATTATTATCTCCATTTTATAGTACAAGGCCAGAAAAGGAAAGAGATGCCAGACTTTTCACCTCTTGAGTTGTCTTTGTTTCTCCAGTGATCTAGAAAAGGAAGTAGAGGAGACATGTCTAATTCTGAGCCTTATCTGGCAGCTCTGTAATGTCATGTTCCATCAGGTACACATTCACCATCATACAATCAGGGAAGATTGTTGCTCACATAAGGAGACATTTCTCTTGTAAACTTTCCCAAGCCTGATGTTTTGCTCATTAAATCATTAGTTGCATTAAATAATAGACATATGAACAACTGTTTCTTGGGGCTTCTTTGGTGCTTGAAGTTGAAAGATGTTTGGTACAACAGGACCATATCAGCAGGACTGGATAGTGCCACTCATATCATTCTCAGGCTAGTATTTATGGCGCTTCTGAGAGGTGAGGTGTGGGATCACTTCAGTTTGAGGTGACTGATGAAACCAGGCTTCCCAGTTCTTTTCAGGACGCTCAAGTTGATCAGCTCTTAAATAAAACAGGGATGGAATCAACTACATGCTTTCAGGACATGTTCTCAAATAAAAGCAGTCCTGGTTGCTTTATCTAGAGCACAACTAACCAGTGTGACTATATGGTAGGTGTAAACTAGACTAGGTTGGACTTCAAGCAAGATTCAACTTGCATGAACCAGGCTCCCTTCTGCAAATACAGAAAGCCTATACAGGCCAAGTAGAATTTAAGTAAATAGAATTCAGATTTCAGAGAAATGTCTCTACAGATTTCTTGGCACCTAAAGTGAGAGAGGACTGAAAATCACACTTGTAAGTGTAGACATGAAATGTTCTGTTCTTCATGCCTAGATCCTCACAAAGGCATTAGTCTATAGGTTTTTCTGTGGCTTCACTGCAGAAAGCAGAGATATTTTCCTACAGTGTTGACCTAGTGGTGATTTGAAGTGAGGGTATTAAACATTTCAAATGCCTGAATAGTGATTTACTACTTAATATTCCTATGGATTGGGCTTGTATTTTTTTACTACTAGTTCCCCTAATAGTTTGGGATTTAACTTTCCAACCATTGTCATTTTAAACCACATAAGAAATGATGTTATAGACTGCTTTGTATTCAGTGACAAATTCCTCCACTTATTATCGAATGCATTCTGACTGTTGCTAAAAAAATGATGCACTTCATCGCACACAGGGATTTAAATACCATCAACTGTAAAGGATACATCTGCAGAGTAATGCACAGTCTTAGCAATGCTTAGGCGATTGTTAAAAACTGTCTGAAGTCACAAGTGTCATTTCCACACGTGTATCTAAATATATAGAGAAGATGAACTCTACTGCAATATAGATCAGATACTAAAAAGTCATTGCATTTGTTTTTATGGAAGAGAAGTAATCCTAAATGTTTCATATATAGGATAAAAAGATGCAAAAATAGAAAGGCAGAAATAAAGGCATGCAATATTTAAAAGAGTCATGAAGAAATGAATGAGGAATAGAGAGCAACCAGGAAAGTGGGAGACAAGGATGGAAAAAAGAGACTGCAAAAAGTAAAACAAGATAACAGGATAAAAGAGACAAAGTTGACAGCAAGAAAGAAGAATAAATACTAAGAAAATATTTTTCTAATCATCCATTAAATCTTCTCACAGAAAGGGAAAACTGAGAAGGTTAAAAGGGGAAATATATTTATACAAGTATTAGCAATAGCTAATAGCTCATTCTGGAGGTCATCTCTAAGTATGTGGAGGAAAAGAAGGTTATCAGGAGTAGTCAGCATGGATTAACCAAGGCGAAATCAATCTTGACCAATCTGAGAGCCTTCTATGATGGTGTGACTAGCTGGGTAAACGAAGGGAGAGCAGTGGATGTTGTCTACCTTGACTTCAGCAAGGCTTTTGACACTGTCTCCCATAACTTCCTCATAGGTAAGCTCAGGAAGTGTGGGTTAGATGAGTGGACAGTGAGGTGGATTGAGAACTGGCTGAATGACAAAGCTCAGAGGGTTGTGATTGGCAGCACAGAGTCTAATTGGATGCCTGTAGCTGGTGGTGTTCCCCAGGAGTCAGTACTAAGTCCAGTCTTGTCCAGTATCTTCATCAAAGACCTGGATGAAGGGATGAAGTGTACTCTCAGCAAGTTTGTTCATTATATGAATCTCAGAGGAGTGGCCACCAGAAGGCTGTGCTGCTATTTAGCAAGACCTGGAGAGAGTGGAGAGTTGGGCAAAGGGGAACTTAATTAATTTCAACAAGGGAAGGGGTAGAGTTCTGTGCCTGAGGAGAAATAATCTCATACACTGGTACAGGTTAAGTTGTGACCTGCAGGAAAACAGCTCCACACAGAAGCACCTGGGAGTCCTGATGGACATTAATGCTAACCTTGAGACAGAAATGTGCCCTTGTTGCCAAGAAGGCCAACGGCATCCTGGGGTGCATTAAGATGAGTGTGACCAGTAGGTCGATGGAGGTTCTCCCCTCCCCTCTACTCTACCCTGGTGAGGCCACATCTGGAGTACTGTGTCCAGTTCTGGGCTCCTCAGTTCAAGAGAGACAGGAAACTACTAGAGGAAGTCCAACAGAGGTCTGCAAGGATGATTAAGGGAGTGGAGCATCTCCCTTATGAGGAAAGGCTAAGAGACCTTGGTCTGTTTAGCCTGGACAAGAGAAGGCTGAGAGCTATTTTTATTAATACTTACCAATATCGAAAGGATGGAGGATGGGGCCAGTCTTTTTTCAGTGGTGCCCAGTGATAGAATAAGGGCCAATGGGCACAAACTGGAACACAGGAAGTTCCACCTCAACATCAGGAAAAACTTCTTTACAGTGAGGATGACAGAGCACTGGAACAGGCTGACCAGAGAGGTTGAGGAGCCTCTTTTTCTGGAGACTTTCAAAACCTGCCTGGATGTGTTTCTGTGTGACCTGCCCTAGGTGAACCTGCTCTGGCAGGAGGGTTGGACTATGTGATGCACGGACATCCCTTCCAATCCCTACCAGTCTGTGATTCTGTGATTTCTTAGAGGCCTTCACAGTCACTTATTCAAATTTAAAGTTTGCAGATTCTAGTGGCATTAGATCTAGCAGGTCTTTTGAGGAAGTCAAAGATGTAAATTTGAAATGCGTATCTGTGCTTAATTTCAGTTGTCTTGACTGTCTCATGTAATTTATTATGCTCTGTTTTTTCCACATTTGCAATTTTAAAATAGCATTCTAGTTCATGTCAAGTATATCAGAGTTAATTACAGCAAACCATAGTTTGCAATGCTACATGCCTGATATAAGGATCCCAAGCCTATGTTTAATACAAAATAATTAGCCTCAATTTCAGAACAGACTGAACTGAGTCTGCTTAGTGCATACTTAATAAAATTGCTAGTGTTCAAATTATTACAAAAACGTCTTGCTATTTTAATGTATTTAAAAAACTCTCACTTTCCCCTAGAATGCAAAGAATGTTCTGGGCCTTTTCCCAAGTGACTTTAAACCAATAGGTAACATTGTGCTATCCACACTTATCTCCAGTAGCACCATACTGTTGCATGAGACTAACAGCAATGGCATCTGACCCTGTATTTTAAATGAGAGTAGAGACCAGACCAAAGGAAAGCATCAACTGTAGGTCTGTGGCATTCATGTGGTATACGAGTCTTCTTTTCTTTATATCTATTGCTGGTTTTTTTCTTGCTTTAAATATAATACTCATGTTAAGATTTCATATGAATATCTTCATAAGTGCCATACTACAACAATCTATTGACCGCAGAATAAACAAGACAAAACAGCTAGCTACCTGTGACTATAAGGATTAGAAATCAGATATGCAGACAAGTTTAAGCTTACTACAAAATCTGAAAAACTGTGAAGTCCAGATATTTTTTTCTATGCCAGTGTATTCTTGTTGCCAATGTTATTAATTAGTAGTTATGTCACTGTTACTGAAATGATATCACACTCAGAAACTCTGGTTCCTATGGGCCCCATTGCCTACCCTTTTTCACGTTTACTGTAACAATCCTTTTAGTTCCAGGTGAAATGTTTTCTGTTGTCTTATTGTATAATAAATGCATCACAACTACAACACATGCAATCATTCAGGACTGGCAGCTTCTCAACTCCAATAAATTCAGAACTAGCATGAAGACTAAATTACTTCTATTTCAAGAGACTGATTCTTTGAGGTCAAATCAAGCTCATTAAGAAGAGAGTGTGGAGAAGTTTATGCTGTGGCCTTCCCTTTCAGCTGCATCTATGTTACGCTAGTTCAGACATCATCGTTTTATGCTGCCATCGTTGCCTGATCACATAGGCCAATGCTGAACTCAGCAACATCCCTGCTGACACAACAGACAGGGATAGCTCCCTCAGTGGCCCTTCACATGGAAGGACACCACCGAGAGAGCTCAGCAATATGCAACCAGCCATAACAGAAAGTACACTCAACAGGAAACTCTTCAGATTAATCAGCTCCTGGTTAATATAGTCCTGGCCTTGCCCACTACCCCAGCCACCACCACTTGAGTGAGGGCAGAGCCACAGGTGGGCCAGGTTCTGCCTCTGGAACCTGAAGCCGGTGGGAGAAACAAAACATTCTGCTGGGTTGTGACTCATCCATAGGTCAACTCCAACTTGAGGCCCACAACTTGGGCCCCAGCACTTCAACTTATCATGTGTAAATGCTCTGATTGTTTTGGGGTTTGGTTTTGTTTTTCAGAATTGTGCAGATCCTTAATTATTGTACTGCTAGTTTTTGTCTGTATTGGGCAAGTAGCGTTGTTGATGAACACACTGCTAATAAGCGTAGTCTAAACATGCATGTAATTGTGTTTAGGAGACTGGGGTTCTTTTTCATATTCTGAACTGTTTTATGAGTTTGGGACCATTGCACCTGCGTTTGTGACATTGCTTCAGCCTTCACATCCTGCTGTACTTATGCTGTACACGCTGCAGCGCAGAGCTGTCTCACACTGTTAGTTTTACAATGCTGAGCACAGATAAGGCCCATGAGGCTACTGTTCTGTACATAACAGTAACAAATCCAATGTCAGATAGATGGTTAAACCTCCGTGTAATGTTTCTTTTCCTTATGTAAATATTTCCATTTTAATGAAGTGAAAAGTACCTAACTTGCTTTATTCCAAACTAATGAATAGCTTAGAGCCACCAGAAATTCTTTTTTGGAAATTTAAAGAACAACAGAACAAAATAAATAAAGAAAAGAAACAGCTATTCATTCAGTCTCCTTGTTGAGTCAGTACCAGCATCATTATTTTTAATAAAAAGATAGAAATATTTATGAATGAAGGACTCAAAGTTTTTGAAGCTCAGGAGCTATGATAGAAAAAAGAGCCATTTTTCTCTTTCATTCAATATTTACATATAAAAAAGCATCTACTTTGCATATAGCTCCTGTCATTGTCTCTGACTAAGGGTGTACACATAATATTTACAGGAAAGAATGCTGAGGTATGTAATTGTTAATCATATTATTTTAAAATCTATTTTGATGTTATTACCAAAAGCAAAAATATACTCAAGAAGGAAGACTGTCACAAAAACAGTAAAGAGGCCTTAAATTAATATGTAGTGAAAGACTACAACGTGATCTTGAAGTTTTGCTAGCTCTTCTCTACGTTTTTCACCTAGTAAGAAGAATGGCACAAGAGAAACATTTTTGCCCTCCTAGCTCTCTAATATACATCAGATCATTACCATGTCTTTGGTTTTGGGTTTTTTAAGCAGTTGACACAGACCCAGATGAAGATCTGAAAGCAGAAGCTGCAAGCCAGGCATGTCAGGATTTTAGACATACATACCGAATTAAAAACTGTTCAATTGTTGATAGATGATGTTTGTCAAAAACAGTGTTGTAGCTGACAATGTTTAAAACAGGCAAGTTGAAAATTAAAAGGAGCTGCAAAGTATCTTTATTGTACAAGGAACAAAGAGAGGATATACTTTTTTTTTTATGAGCATACACTCACGAAAATTTTGTAAACAGAAGTGTTTTAGGGTTTTGAAGAAAATTATAAATCAATGCAAAGATATTTTGAGAGATCTAATAAACAAAATAATAGAAGTATTGCCTTGAAAAAATAAAATATTTATCACCTTCCAAGTGCTGAATTTGTGGAAATGAGACATCTCAGAACAATGTTTAATCCCCTGGAATAAAAAAGGAGAAGGCATAATGTTCAATTCTAGTAGGTCAGGTTTCTGAAAATATTTGTCAGTTATATTTCACATGGAAATTTAAGTACATTACGAACTTGAAAACTTTAAACTAAAGGAGGCTATTTAACAAGCTGCAGCTGTTCATCTGTCACTTTCCCTTTTTTGTCTTACATGAATGCAATTGTTTCTGCTGCAAGAGCAGTATAAATCCATAGAGTCAGCACACAGAAGCATAATATGTGCTTCAGCATGGTAAGTGGAACAGGAGCATGACTAGAGAGAAGCAAGCTACGGCTGGCAGGTTGCCAAAGCAGAAAAGTGCCTAATACTGTGTTCCTGTTTCTAGGTAATACCATCCTATGCATTCTTTCAGTATGCACAACTGAAACTGAAATTGAAATCACCCAACAGTGATACCAATGTAGTAAATAAGGTAAGACATGAATGAGATACTATATTATCTTGAAAACACATTAAAGTATTAGGCAGAATTTTAATATATCTTACATACTGAATATTCTTAACATTTACATATTTGAACGTATCTGAAGGCATTTAGGGTCTTAACTTTCATTGAAACTGAATGGAATTCAGATGCCTAACTCTCCTAAACTTTCTCTGAAAAAAAAAAGGAAAAATAATATTATTCATATCTGACCATATCCTTAGTTTTGCAACTCAGTAACTGTTAAAAGGGCTAGCATAACACTCCATTGCACCGTGCCAAGATACTGAAGTGAGTCTGAGAGAACTAATCACTAATATCACTCTCCTAAGCATCTTGGTAGGAATTCCTCTGCCAAAATTCTGTCCAAGGCCAGGACACAGAATCTTAATCTGTTCTTGATTAGATTTTAAAGATGCATTGTTTCAGAAATTTTCTACTTCACAGCACTCATGAATTATATAAGATCAGAGAATGCTGAATGCAGTGTAAAATTGACTAAATGCATGATTGGTCAAAAACTGATTTCTTCAGAAATTAATAAACATCTAATTTTCTCCTTTTATTAAAAATGAAAATAATAATGTTTATGTACAACAATAACACATCCAATGTCCCAACTGTGCCCTGTGAATTAACACTTATCTCTGTTGACAAAACTCAGTAATTCAATGCAGAAGCTGCAAATAAATATAACACCTTTCATGCCCTATCATGTCCAAGTCAGCATTACTTATAGTAGTAAATTTTACCTTGGAAGACAGTTTTGCTGCTCTGATTATTCTTCATGCACACATAGATTCTGTTTTCATTTGTCTGACTTTTTTCTATTTGGCCTTTCAATCTTCTACTAATTCAGACCTTCACTCTATTCTCTCTAGCCCTCTATCTTAACTCAGTACCTATCACAGTTACTCAATTTATGTCAGGTTATTTCTTTTAATTTGTTCTTTCATCTCACCTCTCTCTCATTCCTTTCCTTCCCCTTTGTTGTCTTTTTTATTTCCTTTTATTTTTAATATGATGTGTTTATTTAGTTTATCTACTTTTTGTTTTCTTCTTATGTTAGTGTGTCTTCACAGTGAAAGCAGTTATTTTTCTTAGTGTGGCCAGCAAGACTAGGGAAGTGATTAAACCTCTGTATTCAGCAGTGCTGAGGCCGCATCTTGAATACTGCATTCAATTTTGGGCCCCTCACTACAAGAAGGACACTGAGGTGCTGCAGCATGTCCAAAGAAGAGCAAGGAAGTTGATACAGTGTCTAGAGCACAAGTCTTATGAGGAGCAGCTGAGAGAACTGGGTTTGTTTAGCCTGGGGAAAAGGAGCCAGAGGGGAGTCAGCGCTCTCTGCAACTACTAGAAAGGAGGTTGTACCTAGGTGGGGGTTGGTCTGTTCTCCCAGGTAACAATAGATAAGACAAGAGGAAATGGCCTCAACTAGCACCAGGAGAGGTTTAGGTTGGATTGCATGAAAAAATTCTTCACAGAAAGATGTCTCTGGCCAGATTTAATTCCATCTGGGCTTTAACTTTCCTAACCTGATCCCTGGCTGCTCGGACAACTTCTTTGTAGCCCTCACAGTCTGCCTATCCTTCTTTCCAGTCTCTGTAGATTCTCTTTTTGCCTTTAAGTGTGTCCAGATGCTCCTTGTTCATCCACGAAGGCCTCCTGGTGTTCTTGCCTGCCTTCCTCTTTTTTTGGGACACATTGCTTCTGGGCTTGGAGGAGTAGTCCTTGAATATTGACAAGCTTTCTTTGGCCCCTCCAGGGCTTTGTCCCATGGCACTCCACCAAGCAGACCCCTGATGAGGTCAGTGTCTGCTCTCCTGAAGTTGTGGTGGTTTAAGACCCTGCTGGGACTGGGCACCACATGGCCACCGCCCCCCCACCCTCGGATGGGAACAGGAGAGGTAGCAAAATACAAACCCTGCAGATTGAGATAAGGAGAATTTAATCCAGCCATGCAAAAGCAACAGTCACAACAACAGTAACAGCAACAGGGGTAACAATGTACAAAACAAGGTATAAAGATATAGACTGCGAGGATACAGCTACAGAGCGAAGCAACCTGGGTGAGACATGACAGCAGCATGGTATGGAATAGCAACTCCTGGTGTAAATCAACCCTATCCTTGACGAACCAGGACAGAAGTCTAGGGTAGTGAGCTAGCTGCACACCCTCCTTGTTGTCCTAAGGTTTTTGAATTCCATCATTTAATGGTCACTGCAGCCAAGGCTGCCCTCGAGCTTCATGTTAGCCACCAGCCCCTCCTTGTTGGTGAGGACAAGGTCCAGTATAGCACCTCTTCTCGTTGGTCCCTCTACCACCTGGAGAAGGAAATTGTCATCAACGCATCCCAGGAACCTCCTGGATTGCTGGTGTGCTGCTGTACCATCCAACAAGTATTTGAGTGATTGAAGTCCTCCATGAGGACCAGGGCTTGTGAACATGAAGCCATTCCTTATCTGCCTATAGAGGGCCTCATCCACTTGTTCTTTGATGAGGCCTGTAGCAAACCCCCACTGCCTTTCCTTTAACCTAACCTATAAGCTCTCTCTCAGCTCCTTG
>VYZX01007890.1:108767-162454 GCA_013401335.1 Brachypteracias leptosomus | reverse complement strand
AAAGCTCAAGTGTTATCCCTGAATAAGGTAGAACTGCTAATTTCTTGAAGCAATGAACTTAGACTTAAAAAGTTTCATATTATAACAATAAGACATATTTCATCATCAAATATCCATTTGTGAAAAGTGATTTATAAAAGCTTCCTATCTTGTACTAGAAACCAGAAGGATGTACAATGATCAGCTTTGAATGCAAATAATGTAATTGCCATCCCTTAACACGTTAGAATCATTTTATTACCTGTCTCATGTATATTGTTACACATTTCCTAAAGCTGTTTTTTAAACTGTTTCAGAAAGCAGCTATAGAAATTATATGTTGTTGGGATTTTTTCTTATCTTGAGTTTTGAAGAACAAAGCATAGAGATGTACAGGATGCACCCTGGGTGATGGAGAGACTCATTGTTAAGCAGTTTAGTATGTCCTCCAGCTGAAAGCTACATTATCTGGAGCTCCCCAGTGGAGGAAGAGTTTATAAATGGGTGGATCTGGACACTGTTTTGTAAGATCAGCAGTGAGATAATTCAGAACCAAACTCTGTTTGTGGTGCGAAGTAGATCCAAGTGTTCCAGCACTTGACACATCTACACTGGCTTCAAGAGCTGTGCTTCAGCTTGCAGGCCCAGGTCTCTGTATAGGCAGGTGTATCTCCAGACAGATATGTGTAAGAGGAGCATTTGTGTAGTGCAAACTAGTCCCTGTGCCGGAGATTCCCTGCTTGGAGAGAAAACCTTTCTAGTCAGGATAGACAAATAGACAGCCAGTTCAGAAGACTGGTGGAGTCTGAACTAATATGGCAGCATGACAGAATTTGAATTACATTGAGCAAATTGTAATCCCACCAGAAGTAGAAATGGCTCTTGGCTCCTTCGATAGAATTACTATTTTCCAGGAGGATTTTTTGATTTGTCTGGGAGACTGAGAAGTTTAGAGGGGAACAGTGGGCTGTCCTTACCACTCATTTCTGAGAAGCTCCAGTGATGCTCATATACTTCTGAAGGCATGTTGTACAGTATGACTGCATGTCCACCTACAAATGCCTTCCAGTGAAATTTATGCAATGCCAAGTGAAAGGGGAACTGTGTTGGAAAATGTCAATTGAGTCACCTCTCAATGATTTTAAGAACAGTTTACACAAGTATTCCAGCTCTTCACTGTAATCTTTTAGAAATTAAAGCTTGCTTCTTAAAAAAACATATAAAATCTCTCATAGCAGTCTGAGTTTTTACGTAAATAATCAGTGCTAGACAGTTTGGTATTCAGGCCTCTGGAAATATTTCAGGCCTCTGGTTCCTAATATTATCTTACAACCAATTAAAGATTTAGATTCTTCTGCCTTTTTTGCTGTATGCTAAATTGAAATTACATATGTCTTTATTTTGGTTGATTAAAACTAAGTCAGTTATTATTTAAGTTGACAAAAACATTTTAAAAATTCTACTTATTCATAACTCAGAATGGTATAGCTCCACCCTTCCAAAATCCTTGTTTACACTGATATTAAAGGCATAAAGATTCTGGAAATATAAGGGATTTAATAAACCAGCTCATGTATACATAGTCATAAAGACTATGCTCTAAAATATTTCTTTGGGAGAAACCATGACTTCCTTATAGATGGTGAACAGCCATCAGTTCCTGCAACGCAAGTCAGATCTGTATTACTCTCTGAAGATTTCTATAAGTAGAAATTTTCTTCTGTTCTACATTATCAACCTGTAGCACTCAACTATTCTCAACAATGTACATGTGTGTGTGTAAAAGTGCATATATATGATAACACATAAAGAACACAATACCCTGTAGAACTACAAAATGGGGGGAAAAGTACATAAGTAAGCTTGAAATATTTTCTTTTGTTAATCAAGATCAGCTGAATTTTTATTACCCCAAGCAGAAGTTTTCCCAACTTTTTCTTATACTAATCGCTACAACACAGATTTTCGAAATGAGAAATACAATCACAGAATCACGGAATGTTAGGGATTGGAAGGGACCTCGAAAGATCATCTAGTCCTGCCGGAACAGGATCACCTAGACCAAGTTGCACAGGAACACGTCCAGGCAGGTTTTAAACGTCTCCAGAGAAGGAAACTCCACAACCTCCCTGGGCAGACTGTTCCAGTGTCTGTCACCTGCACTGTGAAGAAGTTTCTTCTCATATTTTTGTGGAACCTGCTATGTCCCAGCTTACACCCGTTGCCCATTGTTCTATCATTGAATGCCACCGAGAAGAGCCTGGCTCCGTTCTCCTGACACTCTCCCTTTACATATTTATAAACATTAATAAGGTCACCCCTTAGTCTCCTTTTCTCCAAGCTAAAGAGACACAGTTCCCTCAACCTTTCCTCATAAGGGAGATGTTCCATGCCCTTAATCATCTTTGTGACTTTGTGCTGGACTCTTTCAAGCAGTTCTGTGTCCTTCTTGAACTGAGGGACACAATATTCCAGATGTGGTCTCACCAGGGCAGAGTAGAGGGGGAGGATAGCTTCTCTCGATCTACTAACCACACCCCTTCTAATACACCCCAGGATGCCATTGGCCTTCTTGGCCACAAGGACACATTGCTGGATCATGGTCATCCTGCTGTCCACCGTATTCATCAAAGTCCAGCAGAGCTGGATCATCAATGTATTTCTTTCATGCAAACAACAAGGGCCTACACTCTCTTTTGAAAGCCCTGAAAAGTTCATCTAAGGTCACCACAAGATATTTGGTGTGGAGAGGTTAACAGGACTAGGAATCCATCCTTAATGGGAGTATGGAGAAGGTGACTGCAGAAATCAGGCTTGTGTCTAGGGAATCCTGTCTATATGGGATGTAGTTTTTTGCTTGTAATTTCTTAAGCAAATTCCAGTGTCTGGCTGTTTAGCTGAGATTGCCTCACCTTCTGGAGAGGACAGAAGGCTTATGGGTCTGGAGATTTTATGAGACCAGAAATGAGGTAGAGAAGAGCCAAGGTTGGTATAATTCAGTCCTTATCTAGTCCCTGAGAGAGCAGCAATCAGTGGCTAGCCATCTCCTGTGTAGCACTGCACCAGCCCAACTAACATATCCTGCCATTTAACCAGACAAACAGGTGTAGGCCATGTAGCAAGGGTTTGTGAATAGTGTGAGGACTAAGGGAGGTTAGGGGTATGGGTATACATGACAGGCTTTATTATTTTTGCAGGTGAAGGAATAACTTGCTTAGCTACAGGAGGTGTGATCAAGCAGCCATGAAATTGTTTAACCCACCAAAGGAGAAGAGTGGCTTTTGAACCCTCCTTGCTATGAAGGGGTTTCAATCCATTGCTCCAGTTTCTCAGAAGTGAGAGCCACAAGCTAGTCTGCAACTTGGCACGGAGCCACATTTCTGCTGAAGCCATACAACCCTGCAGAAAAGGAATGCAAGATTTATGGGGCCAGCGAGGGAGACTAAGCAAATGACAGTCTGAGTCTGTAGCCCAAATATGAGGACACTTCCCTGAGAACTGCATCCTTGCAACACTGAGACCGCATAGTCAAAATAACAAATACGTGAACAGTACCAATTATAAACAAGTTTAACAACAGAACAAAGCTTGTGGGTTTTATTCTTTTCTTTGCTTGTTTGGGGTATTTTTTCCCTCCACTTACCCATTTTATAAGAAGCAGGAAGAGGGCTTATTCTTCTGAATAAATCTTCCCTTCCCCAGCTGGAGAGAATGGGCCAAAAGGCTGAGAGACATCTGAACACTTTAGCTCAGATACATGTGTTATTACATTGCAACACTCACGATTATTATCACAGGGGCCATAAAACAGGGCTGTTTTCAAGACTCCTTCAATTTCCACAAAGAGCTGCTGCCAGCTGAGGAATTTGGGCTGTGCTACACATAATTCCCAACTGTGATCATCAGCGGCTGCTCTCCCAGCGGTGGAGGCAGCCTCTCCAGCAGCTGCCTGCACTGCCTGTGCACACTGCTGTGTCCTCTCCTCTGCTCCAAGCCCAGCTCTGCCTCATCCCACTGACAGGCAGCAACCCTCCTGGGAGTGAATGCCCTTAGTAAGGCCCCGAGTGGACTCTGGGGCAAATGAGGTGAACAGCAAGCTTACAAGGTCAGGATACTTAGTTACGGAAAATAACAGGACTGAAGGACTTCTTTCTGGAAGGATGGCAAGGAGGTTAACACGGTTTTGAATGCTTTGACTTAGAAAAGTTCGCTGACGCATTCCCAGGCTTCGGTATTTACTGGAAATTTTTTCTATTGTGTGGGGTTTGCAAATACGAGTAATTTCATTATTTCCATCCTACCATCCATAAAATAAGAAACAATTGCTTTCCCTACAGAGAAATATCTGCAGCCTCCTTCTCTCTCCCACTTTCAAAGTAAAAGTTTGTTTTCCATCTTCCTCTTGCTTGTAATCAAATCAGGAACAATATTCTTTTTCTAAGAGATATAAAAATCAGTGTCCATTGGAATGCATAAAACTCCTAAAATACATCCCTTTAAAGGTGATACACAACCACTTTTCCAGACTTTTTTTCTGCTCTTCTATCTATAAGATCCATTTTGGACTGAATTCTATCACAGATTGTTATTTTTGTGTACCTCTGACCTTTCCCATAGGAAAGAACAAGAAAATGAACTTCATCCCCTGCTGAGGTGGCCTCTCACAAAGGCAGACCTACTGATACGTTACTACACAGTTTCTTTTTCCAAACATTTACAACACTGCTTCCCAGAACAGAGTGAGGAACAGAAAAATAGAAACAAAGCCACACATTATGATCAAATGTATAATTCTCCATTGTGATAGTACTAATAATTATAAAGACCCTAGCAAATTTTAAAAAATAATGTATTAACTTCTCCTTTCCATTTCAAGCCATTCTGTATAGTGAACACATATTTCAAAGTCTAATGCATATTGCAAGTTACAGATGTTATGAATTATTTTTCAGTTCTAGCCACATTTTTGGTACAGATAGATCCAGCCTTCTGGCTCCAAAAGCTAATACCTAGGAGTAGTGATATATTCTTGAAACTAAAAATCAAGCAACTTCTATTTCTATGTTCTTTCTAACTGACTTTTAATTTTAGAGTTCTGGAAGGTATATGCCTTCTCAAGAAGCACTGAAGTATTTTAGAAAGGCAGAAAAATATTCTGAAATAATCATGAGACTTCAGGGATTAAGACATTAAATAAAAAAAAAAAATCAAGAAGTATGAGTTTTCTGAACTCCTAGAATTGCCAGCTTTACATTTCCCACTCTTATATTAGAGACATAAAACACGCCATCAGAGAACAGCAACCATCCTGTATGATTCATAGAATCTGCCAGCATCATGTGCACAATGGCTTTGGTCAAAGCAGATGCAATGCAGATGTACTATCTATGAGTACTTATGCATTAAGGTGAAACATTTATTTCTGACGAGTATTTTACAGCAGTCAGAAGACAGCATTTCAGTGACTCAGAAAAGTGAGCATTATCTAACAAGTTATATTTTGAATCATCCTTTGGTGTAATATAATTTGATGTTTGCCTAGTTCACAGTTTAATGACAATTTAAGGATAACACCCTCAATCTTTTATTTGGGATTTACCAGAATTAGCACTAACATTGTGTAACAGCTATAAAGAGTCATTTGGTGGGGGATCTCTGGTTTCACATAAACTTACCCCTTCCTGTTCTGGACACATGCTCATTGCACAGCCCTAGTTTTATTATGACCTGAGGGCAGAGATATGTTCCTGATTATTTTGGGTTCTTCTAAACATAACATGGCCATTTTTCATAAATGTTGTAGGATAGTTTTCAACCTACTTTCATGCAAACAAACAACAGAAAGAGCTGCTGTGACTCTGAACATAGTGAATAACATTTAAATAAATGTTGGGAGAGAATTTCATGACTGAACTGAGGAGTCTGCAGACCTGCTAGTTCCCTCTTTCTACTAGATGCTGTTGTATATAACCTGTAACTCTTAGATATTTTTGCTTTGCCATTTATTTCATTAGTTGTTTAGTAAAAGACCTTCCTGAAATCAGCTATTGCTATAACAGTCATCTTCAGCCCAGAGGATGTAAACTTTCTGCATAGAGTGAAAGAATAAAGGGAAAATAGATTTTGCCCTCTAACCCTGAAAACAGTAATATTTTCATTCAGTTCTCAAGTTCCTTCTTCTTTTTTCTTTTCCTGAATCTGAAACTTGCTATGCATCTTTTTTAGTCATCTCTGTTATAGCCTTTCTTGAAAAGGCAAGATTTTCCTGTTAGTGTTCATACTATCAGAATTACCTAGATTGAAAAAGACCTTTAAGATCATTGAGTCCAATCACTACCCAAACACTGACAAGACCTTGACTAAACCATATCCCTAAGCACTACATCTACACGACTCTCAAATACCTCCAGGGATGAGGACTCTGCCACTGCCCTGGACAACCTGTTCCAATATCTGATAACCCTTTCAGTAAAGAATTTCTTCCTAATATGCAAATATGTATCCTAACATCCTAAACTTCCCATGGCACAACTTGAGGCCATTTCCACTTGTCCTATCACTTGTTACTCAGTTGAACAGACTAACCCCCACCTCTCTACAACCTCCTTTTAAGTGGTTGTAGAGAACAATAAGATCTCTCTTGAGCCTCTTTTACTCCAGGCTAAACAACTCCACGTCCCTCAGCCACTCCTTATACGACATGTGCTGCAGACCCTTCACCATGTCCTTCTTTGGACACCCTTGTTTTCTTCTGTCTCTTGTTTTCTTTTTCTTTTCTGGTCTATTTCTCCTATACAATATTTATTACCAGTGTTCACTTTTCCTTTCCCATTCTTCCTTTCCAATGATAAAGGACCAGTACAATCTTCCCAGTTTGAAGGATGTGGAAATCAAAGATGAAGATATAATTAAACTTGCAAAAAGAAATTACATCAGAGCTGAATGATAACATGGCTTTTTAATCCTGTTTGGCTAACTCGCTTAGGCCTTTGCTCTTATACTACTTAGGTAGAGATATTCAACAAGGAGTTTGTTGCACGAATAAAAACACTCTTATTCCATGTCACCCTTAAAATATGAATTCGTTGAGAGCCTGCTTATTTGAGGTCCACACTGGAGCAGTAGAAGGGAAAACATGAGCTCCAGCATGGAAACTGAGATCATGCTAGGATTTCAATTTTAAGTGATGCAGGAGGTGCAGGCAAAAACTGGTTCTGGGATGACCTATTGCACATTTCTATTGTGTTGATGATGTATTATTGAACCAGACTGTAGCTGCATTTACACTTGCTCATGTTTTAAATGCTGTAGCTTTTCTATAAATAATCTGTCCATTTGTTGTTTTGCTATTAAATCCCTAAAGTTGCCATGAAATTAGGTGAGCAGAAAAAGTTTCTTGTTTTCACTGCTTTTTAAAACATGAATAGTTATTGTACTCCTTTTCTTACTGAAATTAAAACTGCAAGCATCCTCTCCTTAGCAGATTTTTGTAGCAACTCTAAACACTCCAAATAGATGCCAGGAAAGAAACACAAGCAGACATGGAATGTTCTCCTGGGTGCTCTCTCACTTAAGAGGACGCATGCAAAGAACACACAAATTCTTTAAATACTGCTTTTCACCTTTTTCATTCCCTATTGATTGCCTAAGAAGTTTTCAGTGGAGTTGCCTGTATAGCAAATGTAACCCTGTTAACAGGGCCATTTGTACAAAGCAGTTCAAATCCCATAATTGCTCTCATAAGCTGAAAACTACAACTCAAGACACCCACTCCTCAAAAAAAACCTCATGTAGGCATGGTCCTTGGTCCTAAGGTCCCTTTGTGTCTGTGTACATTGTTTCCATCTCTTTCCTTGCAGAGAAGCCAATGAACAATCTCTACTCCATCTAATTTGCTTTCATAGTATACAGGACAATAATGCTCTGCGTGAATGAGCCCTTGAATATAGTACAACCAAAGAGACGTAGAATTCCAGCATTTGTCACTATTGTTTGTCAGGGTAGGCATGTAAAGCAGGAGAAATAATTTAAAAAAAAAAAGCAATGCATCTTGAAGGATATATTCTTTAGATTTGAACTTCATGAAAAGATAAAAGTATATTCAGAAAAATACTCTTTTTTTTTTTTTCTGTAATCTGATTACCTTCTTTTGGCCTACTTCTTTTTAATCACATGACAAATCCAGGACATGGGCAAAACAGAATACAGAACTTTGAGTCCAAAGTTGATAGGGAGGGGGGACACTCAAATCTGGATTAGACAAAGATGTTTTGAAAATCTCTTTAAAACTAGAACCTTTTTAAAATACCATGGTAATTGGGCTTTGCAATCAGAGTTTTCCTGATGATAATGTTGGCAGTTCCTTGCTGTTATCATTGGTGGCTTCACACAACCAAATTTCTAGGTCTCTGTTGGCAATGGGCTCTTAGTGAATATTGGGAAGTAGCCTTTGGGCTCTTTAGCTTTTCCTAAGACTTAGCTGTGAATCTTTTGCAGTTGAATAGCATAGGCTTTATGTTGTGTAAACATGGATAGTTTTTAAATAGCTTTATGTCTTACAAAGCCATATACCCTATAAATGTGTTAAGAACATAATATATAGGCTATAGATTCCCTTAAAGACTAGTAGGTGTCAGCAATGATTATTTAGTATGTTTTCAGCACCATAATCACCTGCTATGACTTCTAATAATTGACTCACATTTTATTAGTTATCTATTAACTATGTATTTGTGCAGTGGGAAATTTTAGAAGTGAATCCTTGTCATAGTACAAACCAGGAAACAGTCACTTCTTTTATCACTTGAACTTGGCAGCCAGGATTTCCATTCCTGCCACTAGGCTTTCTAAAAGGGCATTTCATAGTCTGAAGCAAATAAACAAATCTAATTAAAAAGGAAGAAAGAAAACACAGAGTTGGTAACTGTTACCTTGGAGTAAGCAGCCAATAAAGAAGGGATCTATTTAGAGTGGATTAATTTTCACCTAGGATCATGTTTATCAACTGGAACTGGAATATCAGCAATTCAGATTACGATGCAACAAGGCCTGTCTTTTACTGTTACACTGGCAAAAGCTAATGACTTTTTGCTAATATAAAGCTGTCTACATTCAGGCCAATTTTTTTTCTTGACAATTTTTCAGGAGTGTTTTCTAATTATTGGGTTCTTGACTTAATAACTTTTTAGGATGCACTGGGGACAGGGCTTTAATTCATATTTTCTTTAACAACTAAAGCATTCAAAAATTGCATCTAAACAGAATATATACAAAAATTTTCATAATCCATAGAAAATTTATTACAAAATAATGTTGGTAACCTGAGTTTATTCTATACTTTAATTTTATCACTTATAACTTCATTACTTGGAAGTTGTATAGCCTCAAGTGGTCATTGAGGCCCTTTGTCGGCAGTTTAATTCTCCAAGAAGGATGTATTCTTTCTGTCACTGGCATCCATCTTAGCACAAACTGCCCCATGGGATGGCTGCCTAAGTCTCCCCGTGGCTGTGAAAGGAGCCCAGATGACTCTTAGATAGCCAACATCACCTGAGATCCTGTATTACAAATAATACATGTAATATTTCATATAGGTCCTCCAGTCTGATCTCCAGCATGTTAAGAGTATTACAATCCACTCAGTTACCTTGTGGAAAACCCAATGACTTGTGTTTGATGACAGCGTAACTTATGTTTGGCTAAAGAATGCTGTCCAAAAAGGCATTTAGTCTTCAGTTCCAAGGCCATCATATTGTGATGTAGAGGCTACTCTCAGTATAACTGACAATATATTTTCCCAGATTCCATGGTTTCATTTTTATTTATAATATTTCTGTTAAATGATCCAGTTCCATGAAATCAGGAGATTTCCTGAGAGTCTCAGCTTCTACTAAACATAAAAGGAGTAAGTCTCTAGTCCTTATTGTTAGAAGAAAAAATGCACACAGCATGGAATAACTTGTCCTAAAGCAGTTACAAAATAAATTAACAAAACCTTTTTTATTTAAAAATTGTATTTGTTAATGTCTTCAATTTAAGGATCCATGCTTTCTCTTATTACATCTTTAGAAATTTATACGATTCTGAGCTAAACATTCAGCTTTAAAAATCATGGTTTTGAAAGGCTGGTAAACATTCAAACAATGAAGGAATTCTCAAGCTAAGTACTCAACGGTAAGTAATCCTACCTGTTTTCCTAAAGTCATAAAATTACTGAGATTGATCACCAACGAGGTATGTATTATTTTTCTTTAAAAAGGTTTTCTATTGACAGCAGATGTTCAAATCGAGGTTTATTCCAAAGGAGATAATTTCCTTTATACTGAGAGATAAGATTCCAAAATGGAGGCATGATCAAAAAATGGGTGTTCAGATGTTTCTGAAAGTTTTTACACAAGAAGATGCAACTTCTTTTGTCAACAAATAAATTAGCTGTTGTCCTGTTACCATGGTTCAGGTATTGAAGAGACATCAGTTAATACAGTTTAGATACTGTATCTGTTCAGATAAATTGCCTCAAGCTACCAGACCCCTGCAATAATGTTTTACATATCTGCCAGCTTTCTGCCCACTGATCTCAAAGTGCTTTACAGATATGCACTCCAACATCCATGCTGAGCTTTAATATACCAATCTTTACAGCTGGAGAAACCCTGTATTTTTGAGCTATGAGTAAAATTCTGATTCAAGCCGTAATACTGCTCAACTTTTGATTACTGACATCCATCTCTTGCACACCTTTTGAAGACCACAAAACCTCCAAGAAATGCTCACAGCAAGATGGCTGGAGGGACCCCCCTATGTCCTGTGAAGTCTCCAAGGAAGGCGATCTCATTGCATCCTGCAGAACATAGACACTGCTCACTTCGTAAGGGGCTGCCAGACTTATCCGAAGGTGAAATAAAGCTCTGACCACCACCTCTGAACATGTTTATGGAGCATTCCTCATCTGCTGCAGGGCTGAGTAATCACACATGTGTCCTCCTGCTTACCAGGGCACTCCGGGAGGAACCTTTTCTTGAGACTCCCTTTGGGAGAATGAGACTTTAAAAGGAACAGTTAATCCTTGCTAGGACTTTTATGAGACACATTTGCCTGATCAACTAACTGCACATCTTCCCTGTATTTATTATTTTAAAACATGAAGAGCTGCCTCTGACCAGCTGTATCAGCTACTCCTCACCTATACTGTGTGTTAATAAGGAAGATGTTTGTGATTTCCATGGAAGGTTTGGCTATAGCATAGTAATGACTTATACTGAAGCATGATTAAAAAGTGAACCTGTGGCTCCCTTTTAGCATGAGGAGATAGATTCAGAAAGGGCAGCACTTTTATAAAGGTACCATGGTGGCCTTCCTTGATGAGATCCTCGGGCCTGTTGCACAAAGGTAATACATCTCATATATGGTAGGCACATGGGGCTCTGCTCTCCATCTGTCAATAACCACAGCTCAGAGAGAATTCTTTGTTGGGGTGTGAGAAGACAGCATTCTTCCTGCTAACTCAGCTCTTGGCTTGGAGGTAAAATAAATTAATTCAGAGGTATGTGCTTGGGAAGATGTGACTGAAGCTTAGAAGTACAGGAATGCAAAAATTCAGCTGACAAGAGCGTAATTGGACCACTGGGCATTTTTTTCACTGTTTTTATTGAATTTGGATTTTATGGTTTTTATTATTATTCCCATCTAGAGCTCATGAGACAAGAGACAAACCTGATCTCTGGACCCTGGATGTGATAGTTCTCCTGTGGTTTCTTCACACAACTCTGTGTCAGATAGTTGGCTTTTTCCTTGCAAAGCAAGAGTTTACAAATAGCAAATGCCCCTTTGGGCACCAAAAGAAGCATGCTGAGGAAGACAAGACTTCTCCATAAGTAGTCCACATTAGGGCCCTCCAGATGCCTTGATCTGACATGACCTCTGCACCCAGGGGCTTGTAGCTGCAAAGAGCCTCATTCCACACCAGAGGGCAAGTGAAAGAAAGGTCCTGATCCTAATTTCAACTTTGCTTTGTGGGACATAATTAGTAAACTCTTAATATATCCCTGGGAAAAGTTTTGTTATTGCTTCAAGATTTTCTTCAATTAGTGCCCATGGGACTAGATGACTAAATTTGATAATTTTGGAGGAGGGAGGTACCTAATTTTGCTGGGTTGGAAATCCCTGGAGCTGAATGGAGAGGTAGGTCAGGAGCAGTGGTTAGCAGGGAGGTGGAACTGTTATTGTTGCTTTCATGGCTCCCATGTGCACATTGCCTTCCTGATCACTGCACCTCAAGCTCCCTTCATCCCACAGCCCAGGAGCATGCTAGGTCATTCTGACAGGACTACCACAGTTGGCAACAAAATTTTGAGCTCTTGGGGCCAGCTCCTGGCTTTCCTCAAGTCAGGAAGTCTGAGTCTGAGTCACACAGAAATGGACTCAAGGCCAGAAGAAAGGAGAGCAGAGGCCAGATTTGCCTGCGAACAGGGAGCATACACAAATGTCCTGACCCTGTTTGCAGGGGCAACCATTGGACAAGTACCCTGGCGAATTTCCCACTTGCGCCACAACCCATCAGGACTGTCATAGCCACATGTGACAAGGATGGATGAAATTTAATGCCAAGGTTGGGTAACTCCAAATGACTATTACTTCCTTGATCTCTGCCAGGGAAATACTATTTATTTTTCAGGGCTGCACATTTTAAGCCCAGGGAGACATCTCTTCCTTCATGCCCAGAGGCTGGATGTTATCAACCCTGCCACTTCAAAAACACATTTTTTTCATTGCAGTATCTGCAGCACGTGGGTTTAAAACACGCTCAAAATGCATCTCTCTCTTATCACCCCTCTTGAAATTATCTGGGAAACACAGATCTAGGGCCTTAATTGCTGTATTTCTAGGTCTCCTTATCAGTACAGGACTCTATTAAATCAGAAGCCTCTGTAGGCAGCAGACTGTAATACAACCCTTTGGAAATCATGTGTATGTGAAGGAGAACTGAATGAACATGGGAGCAAGTACAGCAACAAAGGGTCCCTGTGTGAATATCTACTTTTTTTACCAAGTGAAAGCTCCTTACATTCTGCAGAATTGAAGCAGACTGGGGACAAGCTCCCAAAATAACTTAAATTCCACCAGCATTATCCAATTTAACAATAATAAAACCTTCATGGCATGTTGGGCAACCTCCTCCCCACACCCCATCCCATATTTTCTACTATCTGACACCGAAATGGTAAAACAAAAAATATCTTTCAACAGGGATAGTACTGTGAAAGCTTTACGAATGCATGGCTAGGTTAGTCTGTGCTCATTTGTGCAACTTGGCTTGCATTGTTCACTGGGTCTTTGCCAAATATATCTGTTGCGTAATTATGTGGCTTGCTTTAATAAACTCACAGAAGTTTCTAGGGATGTAACCAATGTTTCCCTCTCCTTTCTGTGATTATGCGACACCCACCACAATGAGACCCAGGTCCTAATTGATGGATTTATGCCATGACTTACAGTAATTATCAAAGCCAACATAATAGCATAGGAAAATAGAAACACCCAGCTATACATTTAAAGACCTGAAAGAAGACTTTTCTTAAAAGAAATGACTCATAAAATCATAAGAGAATGTACTTGTCTGTCTACTGAGTAAATTTTCTAATTTCCTTGTCAGCAAAACCAACTTTAATTGAGTTTCTGCACTGCACAGTGACTTAAACTGAATAATACTGGTTTAAACCAAGAGCACTCTCAGTGAAGTCAACTTCATTAGTTGAGATTTCTGCATGGGAAAGTCAAATACAGTGATGGCAGGCACGGCTTCACATCCTGCTGATCTGACTGTGCAGACAAACCTTTGTACATGAGGGAGTAAGGGGAGTTTATGAGAAAGGTTCTCATGGTTTCAGCTTGAATAGTGTCTAAGAAAGATATTTCATAAGGAGCTCCAAAATGTGTTCATTGTTTTGGAATGTTTCCAAGCTCTTTCCTCCAAAGAACTGGTTCCAGCATGCATAATTCAGAGTTGGTTATTCCATGCTCATGTATTCCAATAGAAATCAGATGATTTCTATGTTGAGGTACTAGACAGTATGATTAAGGGTATTATAGCCTGGACCATGCAATTTTGAACCTTTAAAAATGTTTCCATCCCCACACCTGACCTCACTGAATTTATTTAATATGCATTTGAACGAATAGTCTTGAAAAGTTTTTTTCTCTGCATCAGAAATCTCTGGTCTTTCAAAGAACAAATGAAATGTACATACACAAAAAATATATTTAAAAAATCAAACTTTCTTTCTGGTTACAACAAATGTCCATCTTGTCAGGGCTTTATGGCCTACTTCATATAGTACATTCTAGTTAACAGTAGCTGTAGCATATTTATTTGACAAAAACACAGTAACAGAGTGGCAGTGTGTAGCAGACTCACTTTCTCATCTGCAACCCCATGTCTAGAATGTAAATATATACCTTGTGAAGATATTCTTGGGCTTACCTAGGTCAGAGCACTGCACCACACGAAGATGGCACTGGCAGCGGAAGGGGCACACTGGTCCAAACCCAGATATGACAGGATCATCTGTTGGAGGTAAATCGGCCGACCCTTCATCCTCCAGCATAAAGTCAAAGAGGCCCTGCTGGTGGAATGGCTTGGCCAAGCAAGCTGGCAGCAGTAGAACGAAGAGAAGAGCCAGCTTCATGGTTCAGTTCATCGACTCTAAGCAAAACCTAGGAATCAAAGCAGGACATTTACAACAAAAGTAGCAGTTTCCCACAGCTGCACAGTTCCTGCTGAAGGAGGTCCAGCATATCCACCAATTGCATAACTTCCTTTCAATAAATGAAAACTGAATTGTGAAAATAGGACAGTTATGTGATAGGAGTCTGGTAACTGCTTGCTAATGGGATTTTTTTAACAGAGCAGTTTAAAGGCAACTGTAAACACATCTGTTTGCATATTTAGAGTAATATTTATTAGGAACAGGCAACACTGTCAACTTTGTTATGCAAAACAGTCAAAACAATAGGCCACATTTTCCATGTGTCTGTTTTCTGCCAACGTAACAGTCTATTTGATTTCATTAGCATTTGTTTCATAGCAATGACTTTGTCCCCTGGGGATGAACCTGAGGTTCCCAAACTCTCTGTAATGCAGTATTTCATGTCTTGACATATTTTTTTTCTAAGTGCCAGCTTGCTGTGTGTTTTAAATTACAGCCTAGTAAAACTGACTGAGAAAGAGTAGGATCTAGTGACGGGGTGGAGAAAGAGAGGAAGATCTTTAGTTGTTCAAATGAGTTATACTTCTTTCCCAGTTTATACAGCACAATAAAATGGAATACAATGTTGTGTTATATAGGATATTCTTGCCTTTCTTACCAAATTTTTGGCTAGCAGATTTTATGATATAAACAATGCACCCTGAAAATCCTCTGCTTTGCATTGCATAAGCATTTAAATTGATGCTTGTAGTATTGTCAGCACACTTTCTAACGGGACTTAAGGGTCTCATTCTGCAGACTTTCATGCACAACTTTACACCAGTATGTATTGCCATAGATATTAACAAGGAAAACTGCTTGAATACGTGTTCTCAGGACATAGGCCTAAATACATTTCAACAGACTGTATATTGTGCTACCTGTGTTGTGTGCTAAGGAGAATCACACAGAATACTTATATCTGTGTTGCATAATTACAGAATCACACAACCTGGACCTCCCCTGGCACAACTGAAGGCTGTTTCCTCTCATCCTATCACTAATTACTTGTGAGAAGAGACCAACACCCACCTCTCTACAACTTTTTTTCAGGTAGTTGTAGAGAGCAATAAGGTCTCCCTTCAGCCTTCTCCTCTCCAGAGTAAACAGTCCTCATTCCCTCAGCTGCTCCTCATAAGGCATGTTCTCCAGGCCCCTTACCATTTTCGCTGCTGTTCTCAATGAAATTACAAAACAGCTGTTTGCAGGTTTTGTATCAAGGCTGTATAGATAACCTAAATTTCTGAAAATTATTTTCTCTTACTATTTATTTTATATAAGGAAGCTTATTTTTACAAACTTTCATGGGTTTAAAAACAACCCGCAAAAAAAATATGAAGAAACCTGCCTTCAAGTTGCCAAGTGACAGAAAGGCAAACTTGTCATTTTTTTAGGAGCCTTTTCTTAAAATGGATGGCATAGTCCTGAATACAGATGTTGAATCACAAAATCATAGAACCATTATGATTGGAAAGGACCCCCAGGATCATCAAGTCCAACCTTCATCCCAACTTCTCCCTCACTACTAGACCATAGCCTCAAGTGCTACATGTACTCATTTTTTTGAACACCTCCAGGGATGGTGAGGCCACCACCTTCCTGGGCAGCCTGTTCCTGTGCCTAGCTGCTCTCTCAGTAAAGAATTTCTTCCTAATATCCAATCTAAATCTCCCTTGATGCAACTTGAGGCCATTTCTTCTCGTCCTATCATTAGTGATTTGGGAGAAGAGACCAACACCAGCCTCATTACAATCTCTTTTAAGATAGTAGTAGAGAGCAGTAAGGCCTCCTGTCAGTCTCCTCTTCTCTAGACTAAACAACCCCAGTTCCCTCAGCCGCTCTTCATAAATCACGTTTTCCAGACCTCTCACCAGCCTCGTTGCCCTTCTCTGTACCCACTCCAGCACCTCAATGTCCTTCTTATACTGTGGTGTCCAAAATTGGACACAGTACTCAAGGTGTGGTCTCACGAGTGCCGAGTACAGGGGCACAATCACCTCCCTACTCCTGCTGGTCACACCATTCCTGATACAGGCCAGGATGCTGTTGGCCCTCTTGGCCATGTGGGCACATTGGTGGCTTATGTTCAGTCAGCTGTCAACCAACATCCCCAGGTCCCTTTCCAGGTCCTTTTCTGCCAGGCAGCTCTCCAGCCACTCCTCCCCAAGCCTGTACCACTACATGGGGTTGTTGTGACCAAAGTGTGTGACCTGGCACTTGCCCTTGTTAAACTTCAAACCATTGACTTCAGTCCATTGCTCCAGTCTGTCGAAATCCCTCTGCAGAGCCTTCCTACCCTCAAGCAGATCGAAAGTCCCACCTAATTTCATGTCATCTGCAAATTTACTGAGGTTGCACTCAATCCCCTCATCCAAGTCATTGATAAAGATACTAAACAAGAATGGTCCCAAAATTGAACCCTGAGGGACACCACTTGTGACTGGTCACCAACTGGTCATTTGCTCTCTCTAATGAAAGCAAAAATGTCCACTTGTTTCTTCAGGTCAATAATTCTGGAATGCCTTGCCTGGGAGTTAGCTGGAATGATTTTTTTTCCTATCAGAAGTTATCTAACAGTTAGGGGCATGGTATAGCGTTTCTCAGCTCCATATTGACTAATGGAAAGATAACAAAACTGGGAGAGAGAGGCAGAGGAGGAGGACTCCCTCTCTACATTGAGATATGGAAGCTACCAGGTAGATGACTAAAGTGGGCAGCTGATGTTAATTGAGAATGCTGTGTACTGAGGCCCCTCTTTCTAGAATACCACATCCAGGTATTCTAACAGGAGTGATTAGTATTATAAAAAAGCAAAATAAATTAAAACCACAGGCCTGGAATTAGATAAAATCTATATTGTGACAGGGTTCTATTTCTTCAATGAATTTCTACCTGCAAATGCCAATAATGCAATCCTGCAGAAACCTTTAAGGCTCAATGTTGAAAGGATGTTAAGGTAACCTTACAAAATATGCTAGTGTTTTAAAATCATAGCTTACATTTCTGTCACCTACCTAACAGGAAGACAGGTACCTAACATCCTCAGATGTCCCACAGACATCACCCAATGTGACTTCACAAGGAGTAAAACACCATTTCTGTCACCTCTTTAAGAGACATAGTTGGCTTCTTAGTTGGACCTGAAAGTTTTTTCTGTTCCTGGAGCAGATACTGCATGCACTGAGGGGTTTAGCAGAACCAATATCAACTAGAGGGTCAGCATGTCCTGTTAGCCTAACTCAGTGCTGTGTAAATTTGTGCCAGGCTGTGTCCCTGTGTGGGCCATCCTCCTGTGCTCCCTCCTGCCCTGGTCCCCCACCAGTGTTGGGGCTGTGTCCCTTCCCCACCAACAGCCCCATGATCCATGCAGAGTACGCATGGATAAGTAAGGATATCACAGCAAAGTGCTGTTAATACATGGAGGTAAATCCTTATCATGGTTTAATCTAAAACAAGATTTTTTGAGATAATTGTTATGATGTATGAATTATTGTAAAACAACAATGCAATTTATTAACATTCTGAAACGGGAAGTCAAATTTGCTAAATCATCACCTTTCATCATAATAAGTTGCCTTGTGAAAACGATCAATAAAACATTACACCAGTACAAATTATTTTTCAGAATATACATTAACATCAATAGACGTTAGGAATGCTGCACACCAACCCTGGCATGGCACTGACAGTCAGTATTTTTTAAAGAGTTTACCCATCTCTTTCTTACATGTTCATATATATTTTAAGTATTTGTAAATATTTAAAACTGCTTGTATTTGCCCCCAGGGTCACTGCTGAAGCACCATCCATCCCAAGAATGCACAATCAGGATCTTATCCTGCGGTTAAATTACTACTCCTCAAAAAAAACCCCAAACAATGCAAAGGCACTTTAGAACTGTCTTCACACTTTATTTCTTGTTCACATTAATAATTGATATCCTCACTTATCTCAGTTAAACCCTGTCACAGACCTTTTCCTTTGGTCCCTGTTTTGTCAAAACTGTAAGAAAATCAGTCAGATTTTAAAGTAAAACTATAGGACAACAAAGGATAGCAAGAATCTAATCTGAACACAGCAGATAAAATAGCAGACACAAGCTACATATTTATCAGGAAACAGGAATAGATACGTGTCTGAATATCTTTATTCATGTATGTATTCGTACTTCAGGCACATGTAGCTGTTCCTATTGTTTGCGTGTGTAAATGAACATAAACAGTTCAAGAAAAAGATATATACAAAACTGCACTAGTAAGAAATATTTACATTTCACTTACCAAAAAAAAGAAGAGAGGGGGAAAAAAAATCAGAATTCTTAAAGGTCTGTGACACAATATTTATGTCTGCAGGACATAAATGTTTAAATTTGCTTTAATTATGTGTTTACAGTGAGGAAGGCTTTTCCACAAACAGAGGAAACTATACCATAGATTTGGCCACATTTCAGTTTAAAATACCACTGGAAATACGCTTCATCAGTTCACGTCACCACTGTATTGGTGGTCTTCTTGTCAGTTTACCTTAATATTGTTTTAAATATTAGTGTACCTACAATCAGAAATCTCTCAAAATGCCACAAAAGACAGCTAAACAATCTGCAGTTTCAAAAAATAAAAAATCTCCTACACTATATGTTTTCTCCATTTTGTGTAATAAAGTCTAGATGTGCAAACATAGGAGTTGGAAGGTTTAAAAAGATTAAAACTCTGTTAACAGGAGTTTCAACTCGAGCAATTTTCTTTTCTGCTATTTCATTCATAGGAACTTTCTTTAAACGTGAGTCCCTTGTTTGTACACTGTAGCATAGCACTTTCTAACATTACAAAGCCATACACTGAGCCCATTTAACTAACTACTATGCATTTTTTCAGCTGAAATTGAAATTATATTCGTTAATGTTTGCAACATATATGAAAAAATCTAAACGAAAAAGAAATCATGAAGTGCAGTTTAAAGCAGAAATGTAACAAGTCAGGCATTTTTTACACTCACGACATCAGCGATTCTAAACACTGGATTGCAAACAGAGAATATACTGCTGCAAAAGTTTACAGTAAGGAAAAGAAAGGACTATAGCAGTGCTTATACAAATCAAAACAAGACACAGAGCAGTCAAATAAACAGTAGGAAATCTGCACAATCCTTGAATGCATTCTCATGTTCACAAGAAACAAAAGTGCTGGATACAAAACTTAACATTGCTAAACATTTTTTCCTTGCTTCTCCTAAAATTCAACTACTTCTTGCCGTAGACTTGCCTGAAGTTTTATTAGTGCAGCGTAGTTCAGGAGAATTACTGAAAACCGTACCTTTTAATCCAGGGATTTGCAACAGGAGCTCTCAAAGCTGAGATGTAATTAAACTAAATATTCAACCCAGGCAAAAGGCTTTGCAGGTGTGGAAAGGAGGAGGGGGTAAGTTCAGCTCAGTGACTGTCACTTGGTGGAAAACCCTCCTGCTTCTATTCCATAGCACAGTTAAAAAATAAGGTTTCTCTCAATGAACACAATCCAGGCTGACACCCACATTAGATCATATGGTAATGATATGTCTCCTGTATTGCAGCCAGAAACTTTATCAGCTCTTTTGCTTTCTTTTCCTCCTTTCTCTTTTTCATTTACTTTATTTCTTTTTCATCTGTTTAGAATCCCAAACTACTTGTACACTGTAAGACAGATGCTTAGCTGTAATTCATCTTACTTATTTTATTTATGTCCCTTTAACATATATTTAGGAAAGTTTTCTTGGTTTTAACTATGGGGTTTTTTCTGACTCATTACTGAGAAAAATGTTTGGTTGTTCCTCTTGTTTATAGTATTTGTAATTCAAGGAAATGATATAAAATTAATCTTGGAGTTAGTCAAAGTGGAGATGAATATCAGAGAAAAAGGGGTAGCTTTAGGTAAAACTATTTAAGCAGATATCAACCTGCCTTTGCTTATGCTATAATCATTGTCAAACCAAGTAGTATATAGTGTAATATACTATTATCCTGTCTAATAATAGAGTTTTTATGTATTTCTTCAAACTACAGCATGTTTTTGATATATATGAAAATCATGTTTTCATTAGTAGAATGTTTCTAACATTTGTGGTTAGAACTGCTTTATATAAACTTTGCTCTTTTTTACTGCTTTCTCACCAGGACAACAAAGCAGAGGGGAAATTAGCTTTAAGTGGTTTTTTGGGGTGGGTTTTTAGGGGGTTTGGGGGTTTTCTGAAGAGACGGTGGAAATTTTTTAAAGCATGAAAGGAAAAATGTATCTGACTCATTGTTCAGATTTATATTTTACTTTAGTAATTTCATTTTTGATGAAATATCAACAGAAGCTAAAATCAGTTTCTCTATTCCTGTGTAATTTTAAGTTTAGCAAACTGAAATGAGAGCATATACAATTACTACTATTTATTTAGTAATCCAAACACATTGTGAACATATGTAGCTTCCCTGTGCTGTTAGTTGTCCTATCTAAATACTAGGGGCTTGTGTCTCTGTGTTTTGACTTGTATCCTTTTATTTCTGCCCCTAGGCTAAGGCCAGGTGCAAATCTGAAATTAAAGCCTGAAAAATGTGAAATGATGTTTAAAAGAAGTCTGCATTTTTAGAAACACAATAAACTCTTGAAATTTTAGCTATTCTATTAATTTAATTTCAAGAAGGGCCATTAAAACAGCTCTTATAATTGTTCTCCTTTGATGGAAGAAAACATGGTAGAATAATTGGCTGTTTTAGTCAGTGTAGCACAAAGGTATAATCAGACATCTTACACTACAGTTTCTTTATATAGTTTCCTCTAGAAATTAAGGATCATTTATTTACCCCTAGTCCTTGAGCTAAGTTCTTACCCCTGCCTCTTCACTGCATTCAAAACTGCTAATGACTTTTGATGTAACATCTTTCTACATATGATTAGTGGTGTTCCAAGCTTTTATGCTTGCAACAAAGCCTTATCTTTGTCCAGAAGTGTCTCCATGAGGCTTGCTGAAATCTTGGCTGCATCTTAGTAATGTCAGTTATTTGAACCTTGGTCATCACCTGCATCTGGTGTTTAAAAACATTTCAAAGCAAGATTTTGATGAGGAACAGGTCAGGGTAAACTTGTTGTCAGTTTGCTTCACAAAACCCATTTGTATCCTTCCTCAGTAAAATCTTAATACATTTGTTCTGGTATCTGTTATGGGGTTGAAAGGTGTTATAATTTAATAGCTTAGTCATCTCTTTGGAGGCACAGGGGGGACGGACAGCCATTTCTCATTCTTTTTTTGTACTTAGGCATTAGGGAGAGTCAAACAAAAACATGAAGATCAAGGCGGGAACAGGTGGAGCACAGGGTGCCTGCTGGGTGGACTGGAGGCTCCCAGGCTGCCTGCAGAGGAACTGCTGCCAATGGAGGCATAATTTTCCTGCTTCTTTTGTATTAAAGTCCATCCCAAGGAGCTCAGAGGGGAAAAGACATTACCACCTTTAGAAATAATGAAAACTCTTATGCTGCCTGTCAACACCCAGAGGTAGAAGGGGTATTGATATCCAAGCACTCCTGAAGTGTGAAATGAAGCATGTGGAGGACTGAGTAACTGAGTGGGAGAGTACTTAGGACATTGAATATTGGTGCAGTACCCTATTAATTGTTTTGAGCAATTTATGTGCTTTTATGGGAATGTGGGATCCTTTCTGACACAAGTATTTCTTTAACCCCACTCTTTATCCCCTGCTGTGTCACTCAGAAGACAAACAACTTTTAAACAAAACAAAAAAATTAAGTCATCATGTAGTTTTAAGGCCCATGACCGTACACAGAGCCTAGCATTGATAAGCTCTCCTTCCCAGTCTGATCTACTTTGACTACAGCTTAGTCAATATAGAAAAAAATCCTGTTTAGAACAATCTTGGTTTCTATGTGTTTTTATCACTTCAATTTAACAAACTTATAGAGCTACATGCTGCTCCAAATACTGATTCCCAGAAAGTTACAGGCAACTGCATGTTAATGTTATTTATATAACAGTCTTTTTATTAAATTTTGATGGATAGCATCTGCTCACAGCTTATTTTGTGGACCTTTCAAAGGGCAGTGGTGGGAGAGAAGACAGGAAGCTTGCCTGTCTGCCTTCTGTTCACTGCTCTGCTTGGGTCCAGTGGATGTCTCAGCAGGAAGGAGATGAGCAGCTGCCCTGTAAGGAGCAAACATACCCTGGGGGAAGAGCCTCTGGAGCATGGGGCTGGGCTGGGAGAGAGGCAGGTCCAGCAGCCGCCCATTGCTGCCAGCACAGGTTGCAGACTCCTCTGAAGAATGGAGAGCCAACATAATCTGCCCCTGAGGATGGAAAGAAAGGCTTTTTTTTCAGGGAGCCTGGGGAAAAAAAAAAAAAAAAAAGGGTAGCATTTATTGCAATCCAGAATGTTACTGGAATAAAACCAAAGCAGGAAGACAGGATCTGTCCTGCAGAAACATGGTGGCCCAGAGATTCAGGTTCTTCCTCATTCATAAATTTCCACTACAGAAAAAGGCATTTTTCTTGAGTTGCTTTCTAATAGACCCCAGCTTTGATGATCAAAGACTGGCTAGCATTGTTGTGGTTGTTGTGGCAAGGAAGAAGGGCAGGCAACTCTGCCTCAAAGTCCTCATGAGGCAGCTAAGTGCCAATCCCCATTAGGAAGGGATGAAACCAGATCCCCTGTTTTGGCTGCCTCTCAAGGGCCCTCTCCACCTCTTCTATCTTAATATCTCATGCCTTAGCTTTACTAGCTCCCTAGCATGGCCTCCTCCATGTTTTCTACTATATTCCTGCCTGTCTCACCTTTCTACGCTACACATAATAATTTCTTCCAATCACCTGTAATAAACTGTTCTTTACCATAGCAATGGAGTTCCTCTCCTAAAAATGTGAGTAAATATTGACCCAAGCTTAATAAATATTGATCCAAGTAAATATTGACCCAGGAGCAACCTAGGAAGCTGGTTAAAGAAACAGAACTGCAATTTCTGGATATTCAGAGTATCAAAGTTTCCTTCAGTGCTCTGTGACCTCAGCAGTGATAGTCCTGAACTTCTTGACATTTCAAAAAGATCAAAAGAACCAATGTATCAGATTTTGGACATGTGCTACCAGTACAGTTATATTTCTGCAGCCATGAAAGCACTTCTTGTACAACTATTTAAACAAAATGCAACCAAACTTAAAAAGAGAGCCCTCTCTTTGGAGGAATAGTCTCTTCTGTTACTGTCTGTCTTCCTTTCTCTCTCTTTTCCACTCCACAAGAACATGCACTGGGTACCTGTCACAGTCATCTCCCTGCTCTCTTCTGAACAGAGTCTGTGAAATATACAGGGCGCTCTAGGAAGCAAATTCTAATTGTTATCAGATAAAGTATCTGACATGATCACATCCTTTACTTTGGTCTCTTTTCTTTGGAAAGGCCAATCAGTTCCTGTATTTGACAGTAGCTTTACTTTCTGCTGGCACTTCTATTCTCTCCTGAATCAAATAATTTTGTCCAGGTGTATCCTGCAGCTGCAGGAGCTAACCATATATCAGTGCAAACTTACTATTCACAATTTTTTCAAATGCTCTGAACTTAACTTCCACCCTTGTGGAGGAAGCTTGTCCTAACTGGAACAGTTAGCACTGGAACAGGCTGCCCAGGGAAGTGGTTGAGCCACCATCCCTGGAGGTGTTTGAAAGACCTGTAGATGTGGTGCCTAGTTGTTACCAGAAAAGTCACTGTAAAACAGTAACATAGTTTAGTGGTGGACTTGGCAGTGCTAGATTAATGGTTGGACTTCATGATCTTAAAGGTCTTTTCCAACCCAAATGATGCTACAATTTTATAACTATTCCTCACATTTTTTGTAGCATAGATGTACATTTTGAGGACACTGCTACCTCTTCTCCTCAAAAATGCAGCAAATAGATAAAACTAGACTTTGTATGAGTTCTCCCAGCTCCTAGCCATTCTAGACACAAAGAGTGAGAGAAGAGTAAAAGTGATCATGGATCAAAGACTCCAAAATTTCTGTTTTACTTTATCTCTTCACTTTTAATTAATGGTGAAGAAAACATATGCAAAAATATTTGCCATCGTACACACTGATATACCTCTGTATTAGTAGTCAGGTGCTCCATTTGCTATGTTTCAGTGACAGGATTACATTTTGTTCCTGCCTGGCATCTGTGTGGATGTCAGCAGGCTCCTGTCCTCCGGAAAATCTCTTATATGAAGGAAAGAGTATGCTGGCAGATGTCCCTCACCAAAGGTAACAGGAAGCAACAACTGCCTGTGAAAGAGACCTTCCGAGGACAGTGTCACTCTGGGAGTGTGGACCACTTAAGAGGGAGTGATGATTGGAGAGGAGAGAGGACTAGTTTAGGTAAGAGGAGATGAAATTTCAAGTGAGCAGCTGTTTCAACAGATTTTGGCCTTTCATTATATTTTGTAGTATCTTGAGTTGGAGTCCAACTATTTCCAAGGGTCAGATGAAAAATCCAAACCATCTTCTTTTGATGGCCCTTAGATCATTATCTGGACAAGTCTCATCATCCCAGCTGGATTACACAATGCCCTAGAAAAGGATGACAGTAATTCATTCAAATGTTGCAACTGTACTCCTTGCATGTCCTTTGTTAGTCAGGGGGTATGAACCAGCATTCAAAATGAGACACATCCTGTGCAGTTCTGAACAGCTTCTTTCCAGATTATGAAAAACATGTGAATAGCCAGGTCATCCTAGATTTCCGTTTAGTCATCACAGAGAGTAAACTTTTTCAGAGGGAGCTAGTGACTGTATTACTGATGAAAGCCCTGAAAAAAAGGAATAGGATAGAAAAAAAGGACCATTAATGTAGAGTTGTGTCTGTGTCCCTGTATTAAAATGCTGATTTTTGTATGTTGGCAATCTGCTGAGGAAATAAATAATTTATAAGTTCAGCTAAACATACAAAATGTTGATTTTGAAGATACAAGCAATGACATCATAAACCTTAACAGTTTTGTTTGGATTGTGTGATCTCACTATAGAGAGGAACAGTTGAGAATCGTAAGGTGGATGGTGATGAGTCACATGAGAACCAACCCTGTCTAAACAGAGTGTGCCCTCTGGGGTTCAAATGAAAAGGATGTGCTTTTCATAACTCTTGAATCTTTGAAATAACTCATTGCATTTAATTTTAAAACACAATAAAGAAAAATAATGATGTGGGAGAAGGGTCCAAAAAGCAGAAACAATATCTAGCATTCAGAATGGAGAAGTGACCATGAGAACACTCTGCAATGTACCCAAATCTGAAGACATGGAAAAGTAGAACACAAACCTATTCAAGAAGGGCAAAATGGTAGTTCATAAAAAAGGGCAGCATGATGCTTTAAGATTCATTTTCACACTATCATGGCTTAGAATTTAAAAAATAAAGTCTTGAATATTTAAAAAATATTTTTCTATCAATATAGAATCTGATTTCTCCCATTTCCAAGATCATTTGGAATTAGGGTTATCAGCCATTAAATACTTACATGTTGCAATGTTTTTAAGGGAACAGTCTTCAAAATGACTATTCCAATTCATTAAGTATTTGAAGAGTAATTCACTCTAACTTGTCATTAACCAGATACAGGCTTTCTTTTGACTACTATTTAAATTATATTCTACTTTTACTCTTATAAATAAGCTCTTCAAAAGAGTTCTCTGATTAAGTAATTGCATTGACGTTCCTCAATAGTAATTTTCCATAGTCAACCTGGATAAAACACAGTGAAGTTTTCAAAGCAAAATAGAGTTAAATCTATATGTAAAAACTTTTAATGTGACAGCAATTCCTTCAGCTATTGAATTACAGTGGAATGTTTACTCTTTGTTTGATTTCCTTCTTTACAACATGTTTTTCAGTTACTTTTTTGTTCCATTCCATGTTCCTGGAGCAAACCTTCTGTTCCTAAAAGAACAGCTACATTTTAATTTAGAGGATAACACAGGTCCATCATATTTCAACTCAATAAAAGTTCAACTGTACTTTGATTATGAATATTCTTGGTTTGTACTTATTTGTCTCACTTTTAGTTTTGGGGAGGTTTCTGGGTTGTTTGGTTTTTTTCTTTTTCTTTCCAGATCTTCATATGCAATAGATTAACTAATGAACATGCTGGGACACACCCCCAGGATGCATAAATCATACTATCTTATTGAAATTGCAAAATCCTGTGATTTATGCCATTTCAAAATTTAGTCACTGCATTTCTTGACTCATCTTCATCTATGACAATATACAAGGAACCAAAACCCTTAGAGAACTAAGGCAAGGTTTGGAAAAGTGACTAACAGTTTTCCAAAATATCCCTAATAGATCAGATTTTCAAAGGGACTTTCAACAAGCACTTTTTGAAAATCCGTTATTGCAGAATGTGCTGGAGTACGGACACAGAAAAGAACCATGCATCCACACCAACTAATCACTTTTTAAAATCTCAGCATATTGAACTAGTTTGAGTCTAGCAACTAAATTTAAGGATAGAGTTATTTTGCCTATTAAATAAGATGTTTCAAAACAAATGTATCAGCTTTTTATAAAAGGATGAAAAGTTTCACTCCGAAAAAGCCACACATATACTTGCAAGGAAAAAATCTATTCAGAGACTGTTCTTCATTTATGAAGCCAAAACCACTGTAAATTGGATCTTAAGACTTGGACAGGTTGGAACAGTCATTTGTCAGGATGTTAAAGGTCTTCCGCTGTGTTCCTGTACCTTGTGTCACCTGCAAATTGTTTAAATCAGCTGCACAAGTGGAATTACTTATCTTTCAGTCACAACTAGAAAACTCAGCTCTTTGAGGAGGAGTTCACACTTTATGTAACCTGTTCATAACCTGCAGTACCATTTTGGTGTTGATTAAAAATGAGAAACATTTGGCAAAAAAAGCAATGGAATTAAGTCACAAAAATAAACAATTCTTTTTCAAACTACAGGATAGAAGAGAGAAAAACAGGTTTTAAGAATATACCCAGAAAAATTGTAATAATTTAGAGGACCTTGTAGAATCTTTCAGGCCTCAAAAAAGCCTTATTTTTATGTTTGTTTGTTTGTTTTTTCACCTATGCAACTATGTCTATAATTCAGGTTATATTTTAGCCTAAAGGACACCTTCTGTTTAGTCTGAAGTACCTATCTAACAATCATAATCTATTGGTAAAGTGCATATCCAGGATGGAAACCTGTACGGTTTACAAAGAGGTCATTTTGCAACCTCACTTCTCCTTCCAGGTCCCAAATACATTGCATTCACCCAGTTCCAACAGAATAAAACTCTGGATCATGGATTAAGCAGGCCTGCAGGGGCAAGTTAGGGCTGCTTAGGGTTAAGATTACTTTAATACATATTTATTTTGTTCCATGGCCTTGAAGTGTTAAACTTGAAGTCAGCTGAAGTCACTGGAGTCTCTTATGCCCTTCGTTATAAGCGTTACCAGGACACACAGGAAATAGCATTGCCAGCCTGAGGGGCTCAATGGCCTGATCAATCTGATGGGCTCAAGCGTACAACTATAATGACAACAAAGCATGTTGCTCTGGGGGTAGATCTCCATTTCATCCCTTGCCACCACTTTACATAGCTGCATTTCTCAGTATGTTCATAATCCTCTTCATAAACGTTATTGGTCAGCCATTTTATATAAATTTAGTACAAAGTTATGGAGCTCCCACCATCTGCTGAAATCCCCCCTCCTTTCCTGAAAGTCTCCCCGCAGGCTCTCAGATTTTGTGTTCATTGAGACACTTTGGTGCTATTTCCAAAGCAAGCTGCTGCTTCATATAGTTTCTTTTTCAAGTAGTGAATTGAGAATTTATTACAGTATGTTTCAGACAAAGGAGAATAAAATTGGTGTCACTAAAAAAAGTACAAAATGTATGAAAAGTAACTTTCAAATATGATGGACAGAGCAAAATGGTTTTTGTAGGTTTTTTAAGTATTCTTTGAATCTTGACAGAAGGTTCATCCTGTCTGAGAGTAAAATTTTTTTAATAGCTGCTCTTATAAGATTATACCTCAGGATATTTTATTTTTTAAAAATGAAACCATAATATGACCTTCTGTTTATAATAAAAGATTGGTGGCTGTAGAAGATGAAAATTCACATTCTTATATTTCAAGTCTGAAGCTTTTGAAAATAATGTCAGATAACTTTCATTACAGAAAAACAGAGTCAAATTACTGCTTTATAATGAAAAGTTTGCACAATATTTATTGTAGCTTGCATTAGTTTTCTTACCCATCTGAGAATTGCTTGGTCAGTTCTGAAAAAAATATGAATTTTGCCTTTTACATATTCCTGTTTTTTCACCAAAACAAATGTTTAAGCATGTATTTTCATCTTATCCAGTTAAAAAGCATTGTGCACTTAGGAATTTGCCATTTTGTACTTTAAAGGAGAAGGAATTGCCATTTGATAGTAAGGAGAGATAACCCATATGCTGGGTGCTAAAAGAGACTATAAAAAATATTGTGATGACCCTATGATTCCTATGACTATAAACTCTTGAGTCAGGGCAGCTGGCAATTATACAGCAAATTAGTAGAAAATGTGACTTAATTAAATATGACATTTCTAAACATCCAGAGTACTTTATCCTCTTTTTTTAACCAGTTTCATTTTGTTTGTATAAAGCTGGTGAACAGAAATGACTGATGTGACATATGCAACCACTTTACCAATCTCTGACTTACAGTGTGCCCTTTAACCACACTTTCCAGGCTTATATTAAGTATAAAAGCTTGGTTTTGGTTTAGATCTATTGCTTACTGAATTTTGGATTTATGTTTTAGTTTTTCTGAAGTCCAAGAGGTAGTCCAAGATCCATTAACTCATGATTACAAAAGGCATAGAAAACCATGCATCACTTTCTTAATTCTTCCAGTCTCCTTGGTTTTGGAGAACAGTGTCCTCAATATAGGCAGTAAGTGGACACAAGGATATTCTCTATCACCATGAGCAATGGCTTGATATCCACATATATTTTTATTTGGAAGCTTAAGAAATAAATTATTTTAGAAGAATATCCTTTTTTGGAGATAAAAAGACCCTATATCATCAAATAGGAAATCTGATTGTCTGAATTGTGTGTTAGAAAAAATCGGAAAGTATTTAACAGGAAATGAAATTGATTTTGTGTAGTATTTTTAGAACAGCCATCACAATCGAATGGAAAACTGGTGGAAAATTATATTCTTACTACAGAGCTCTGTTCTACATCCTGTTGCATGTAAAAATTCTGTTGAAAGGATCTCATTCATTATTTAGTTCTCTTGGGTTTTGAGTAATTTCTATAAAAACACATTTATTTTATTACTTTTTAACTCAATCAGATTTTTCAATAAGAGTGACTGTAAGCTGGAGTCTTACATCCCTTTTATTTAAATGTACGTTAGTCATTAACCTGATATATTACATAGTAAATATTGCATAATGGAGTTGTCTCCTTCAACATCCATTAATTTCCAGAATAAAAGTATATCCTATCTAAGTTGAGCTAACACAATTAACTTGACTCTACAAGCATCATGGTTTGCAGGTCTGTAAAAACTATAGACATAAGTGTGACAAATGTTCTTTTGACACTGATATGCTTTTGAGCTGATAACCCAGCATCACTTTATAGTATAAAAACTGCATGCTACATCTGTGAAGTAGAAGCTCCAGCAAACATTTTCTCAGTAGTGGTATTCCACTGCAAGGTTGTAACAAAGTGCAGCATGAAAATCACAGTAATAACAACAGCGTAGGAGAGAGAATGAAGGAGACCATTTAGTCCATCTTTCTGCTATGGGACAGCATCAAGCAAAACACCTCTCAGAGATGCTGATTCTCCTCCTGTGGCTTTCTGTTCCCTGTGCCCACGCAGATCCAGGAGGGCTCCTGGCACTGGACTCTGTTACTCAGCTTTACTAATAGTTACTACAGCTTTCCCAATATCAAACATCAGTCTCTGCTGCAAATTAAGACAATTACTCTGTTCTACTTCTTGTGGGACAACGCATCAGTCTTCTTCATAACAACCTTTTGCATACTTGAAGAGTGCCATCATTTCCTTCCTAAGACTTCTCTAAACAACTGCCTATCCTCTAACCATTCCTCTTAAGTTACATTTTTTCTCCAATCTGTTGATTCTTTTATTCTTTCACAGATTATTTTACTTTAATTTTAAAATGGGGTACCTAACACTTCATATGAGTTTCATCAGAGCTTGGAAGAGTGGAGCAGTTATCCTCTGTGCCTCGTCTGCTATACTAGAAAGTCTTGTGTTTTTATAGAGGTATTTATTGACAGTAAAGAATTTTCAAAAGGATTGACTCTTGTTCTAGCTACATTTAGCTTGAAAGTGACTAAACATCATCTTATTTTTAGCCTTAAAGAATTGAAAGGAAAACCTGGTTTGGCCTAACAGCCCTTTTTTTAACAAATCTTTGACACTGTATTATGTTCTCCTACATGTATTCAAAATATATGAAGAAGAGCAAAACTCCACCTTCATATCCAATAGGAAGGCACCATACAACCTGCCATGTGAAATTACAAATTATCTCAGATTACTTTATCACTTCATGTATCTTGGCTTCTCCTGTTGTGGAAGAATGGTGACACTGAATTTCCCTCAATTATTCTTGAGCTTGTCAAGGATTTTTGCATCTTGGTGGCATTATAGTCATATTTTACAGAATTGTGAGGTGGATTGAGTGCCTGGCCTTCCCTTACAGTCTTTAACTACCTGACTTACAGCAATGAAACAAGATCTATTTCCAGTGTATAGTTCTTCTGCTTCAGAATCCAACAAAATGGTTCACAAATCAAAAAGAACAGCTTCTCTAAAAACAAAGGTAATTACATATTCTGAAACAAGAAGGAAGAGTTGACACATCATATTCTGATTAAAATAGTGTAAAAAGCAATCATCTTGAATTCTTGATTTTTTCTGTAGACTTCAAGATTGGCCGAATCAACAAATGTGAGTCCAGCCATTGAAAAGCTAGTGTCTAAATATCCTCTTCAGGGTTGACAGTGAATATCAGTGCCAAAGCTCTGGAAACTATTCTAAAGCTAGGGGTAGTAATATTTTATTTTGGTTGCTTTTGTCTATTCTTTTGTTCTGATTGTATGGGCACACCAATCAATGCAAGCAGAACCCAGCAAAAGCAGTTCTGATCAGAGTTGAGCCAAACTTCATTGTGTCTTGGAGACAGAGTAAGACATCAGCAACAAAAATACACATATAATCTGGGTGGTATTTCCGAACACTGTTCTTCATTTAACAGAGAATGAATTAAACTGGACATCTAATACAAGTGTCTGTAGTAGTAGATCTTCCTAAGGCAGTGTAAAAAAAAAGTCATTCACAAAAATTACTATTTTCCTTGGGGGATTGCAGACTTGGATTTCTTCAACTTCTCTGGTGTAAATTTTCCAGATTAAAATTTAATATAAGACTATGTTCAACCTACTATAACCAGGTTTACTGCAGTCATTTAAATTGGACTAATTTAATTATTTTTACTCTTGCAGAGATCATTTGTAAGTCTTTGATGGGAAGTACATATTATTTCAGAGAAATCCTGTATTTTGTTTAATTTGATTATAAAAAAAAAAAAATCCTAATTTTTCATATGTGTCCCAAGTAAGAAATTATGGAGTAAATTTGCAATGCCATTGAGCCTAGGGTTTCCTCATCACTGGTAAAATAAAAATGTGGATGCAAATTTTATAGCATCCCATTTCACATGAACCAGTTACTGAGGAAACATATTAACACTGTGACACAACAATGTGATTCATAGACATGAAAGAATAGCCAGGCAACTTTAAAATTGCAGTTCAACAGGACTGTAGAATTGTATAGAGACAGCAGAGTTTTTTCTGGCACTGAAGAGACTATGAATTCCAGATACTTTCTTGTGACAATCATTCTTAGAGGCTGGATATGTAAAAGGCAAAGTAGTTATATTCATTATGTTTTCTTTTAAATACTACTAAATGTAAGACATTTCAGTATGTAAAAATGTGTATTCCTTGAATATCTGAAAAGTTTATGCTCTAGCATATAGTGCTATGAATAATGAATAATATCTGGGAATGAGCATCTCTTGTGAAAAAATTATGTCACTCATATAAGATTGAATGTGAATAAATAAATGTACTAAATAAATTAAAAGGCAAAATAAAAAAATAAGATGTAAAAAGGAGGAATGAGAGTTCTAGATGGAGAAAGATTAAAATTCAACCTACAACTATTGCTTGCCAGATTGAATCACTTAAAGATTTCCTCCCCTAGCACATATATTTTCCTGACATCTTTTCCCATTATTCACCAAGACTTAAGAAATATGTACCATTGAACACTCCCACAGGGTTATACTTCTTTCTTCTTTCTCTCATGCTGAGAAATTTCTTCAGTTGCTTCTAGAAGTATTGTTACAATGCAAATTCTATGTTCAAACTTTCTAAATTTAAAAGGAGGGCTTTTTTAAAACTTCTAAATGACAGGTAAAGTAGATTGAACACTGGAATAATATCATTAATCAGTAGAGTCCTTTCAAGTTTGTATGTCATACAGAGGCCACTGAAAGCAACCTGGCTGTTCACTGGCCACTGCCAGACAGGGTTTTACCTATAAATTTCATCTGGACTGCCCTGGTGTAATTCTAGGGCTACCCAGAGTATGATAATGGCAGAAGAGTAAAGGCTGTCATGGGCATGTCAGAAAGCTTGTGTAGCTTGTCTAGGATGGACTCAGAGGGAAGCACAAGCCTCATGGGCATTCATAAATTGGTAGCAAATCTATTACTAGATATAGACTCTGCAGTTTTTTTCATAAGTTTTATTACTCAAATATTTAATTCCTTTGTTTAATAAATTTTGATTTGCTTTATTTAGCAAATAATGATGCTCTTTGGCACAAATTATTCAAGAGTTTTTTTTCCTCCAAATTCATTCAGCTTTGCACATAATTTAACAGAAAACTTTTTTTTTTTCACAAGAAGCAGGAAGTTCTAAATGCTTATTTAAAAGAGGGCAATGAACGCTTTCCAATATGATGTAAAAGTAAAACAAATACCATTCTCAGTCACATATTGTTCAGACAGACACAGTATAAATAGATTATATGAGAGGCCGTGAGAAAACTGCCAGAATTAATAGACTGAGATACAAAAATAGTTTGAATAGTATTACTATAATGCATTTACTCAAGGATATTTTCATTTTTTTCTCTAATTACACCTCTTTTGCCTTATGACAAAATACTGAAAAATAAGATATTTTTTCCTTCCAAAGAGTTTCTAGGGAAAATTTCTTGTGATATTCTGAATAAGAAATATTGTAATATATAGGGGTTTGCCACTGATTTTTGTCAGGAGCGATTATGGTAGAAAACATTTAAAAACACATTTTCCAAAATAAATGTCAATGATCAGAAATAAATACTTTTTTCCAAAACCAAACTCTTCTACCAAATTCTGTTTAGGCATTTTAAAGGTTCTTTTGACAAACTTTTGTTTGAGTGAAGGTCTAAAGTTAAGGGACTTAGCAAGCCCCTTCATCTTACTGCACACAAGGATATTATTTTTTTCTTAATGTAGGTGAATGTTAGATATGGCCATAAATAAATAGGTCAATCTTGTGCATCAACTTAGTTGTATTTGCTCAGTGGGAGATGTGGGAGTTCAGCACTTCTAAAATGAGACCACATATCTGGATGCAAGAATGTATGTTGAAAATTGTATTCAAAAATGTAAGCTACTGTGAAATCATGTATGAATAAAACATTATGGTAAAAGTAACCAGATATGTCATGTACTGAGAAAGAAAAGAGTTGGCTCACATATACTTTATTAAAGATTTGTATTTTACTTCTGCAGAACACATTTGGAAGGACCACTAATTTCTCCTTATCCATACTGCATATTCTTCTGCTAATGGTAAGAAACCATTTAGCATTTCCCAGCCTGAGTATCTAATACTTTATTTCTCCTTGGCATAGGATTGAGCTGACATTCTTCATGTATGGATATTTGGGAAATAGCATGTGTTAGTTACTGCTGAGTTTTATTTTATTACCATACACATGCAGAGTATCAGAGTAGGCAGAGTACCAGCCACTGCTAGTAGATTAATGTTCAGCGTATTAGCCAGACAGAATGCACAGGCTTCTTGGAAGCATTGCACTTTGCTAATATTATCACTTATAGTTTTTTAATGTACTTGGAATGCTTCTAAGTATCAAGTAGAATAGTTTTGTTTGCCAGAAAACATAGAAAGCTTGAGGTTGTAAAGCTTTTGATTATTTGACTAGAAGTTTTTACCTAGTACCAAATGTTTATCTTGTAACAAGAAGATAAGGCTTATCTGTCATTTCAGGTCTCTAGTAGCTATGGTATAAATCTTAATATTAAAATGACATGTATTTAAGTGACATTTGAAAGACTGATTTTTATGTTCCACCCATGTGATCTTTTTGAAAGATTGCATTAGTTTGCACTTACCAGCATTCATAAATGTACAGGGATGCTGACAAAAGGAGCAACTAGAAAACAACAAAAATCAAAACTCGAAAAATTAATTCTTGGCAAATAACTTGCCTTTCAAAAATGGACCATTTCTACCTTTGAACTGTTCACTATCAGTGATTTTAAAATATACTGACATTTGTTGTAATTTCTTTTGAGCAAAGGGCTGAGAAATTATTGGAGATAACATTCAGATATTCATTTGAAACAATTCTATGTGTACATAAGGTCAGTAACAATAAATACAGAAACCAAAAGGAATGCAATTTACAACTTGTTTGAATACTTGAAAATATTTTGCCCTCATACACACCAAAATGTATCAACAACTCAAAACTCATCCGAGTTTAAATACTCTTTTATTTCCGGTAGATATGTGAAGTTTCCAACTCACACATTTTCACATAAAGATTTCCATAGACAGGTGGTTAGTCTTTTCTTAGGGATGACTTTACATTTTCTGAATATTCTTACAGCTTTTTGAGATTTTGGATATGATTTATGGAGACAAGCAATCTCTAGGATCCTACAGATAAGTTATTATTTGCATTATTCTGGCTTAAAATTATATCTTAGAAGATGGTCATAAATATTAGTGAAGCCATTAATTGTAAATATTAGGTAATATACTGGTCTTGACATCTACATTCATATTTCTTGATATACCTTGTAGAAACATCCAAGTGTAGATGTAGCAAGGAATTGAAATTTTCTTCTCCAATAAAATGAATAGCTAAAATATAAACCATCTATTATTAGATATATTGTCTGAACCCTTAACTCAGTACTGTTTGCTCATTACTAAATAAATCTGCTGAACCAAACTCCTGAACTCTGCTTCCTGAGTGCAATAGTCAACAGTAAATAATGAGAAAAGAACAAGAAGTTACAGGGCCTGTAACTACTTCATGGAATTTTTCTGTTCCATGCATCAAAACATATACCAGAAATCCAAACTATAGAAAAGATAGGAAAATATGTTATTTCCTAAACAAACAATCATCATCACTTACTAACAATGCACATCTTTTGTGCAATGGGTTATGGGTAAGAACCCGATGGCTTATGGGTAAGAACCACAATTTCTCTTCTATGAAGAAACCTGCAGCTGGGAAGGATGCAAAGACATCCATTCCCACATGAAGTTGAAGGACAGGGTGAGCTGTAGCCATGTCCCTCCTGAGACACCCTCATCAAGTCGAGGGTGCTTAGGGCAGTTAGCAACAGAGGACCCACAGCTCTCCAGGCAGCCACCTCCAGCAGCAGTGAGATGACCTTTCCCAGCATTTGGAAAGTATTTTTTCCCCACAGTCTACCCTAAAGTTTTCTTGCTGCAGCAAAGCCTTTCACTTTCCCTTCTACCACCACTGAAAAAGAGACAAGATCATCCATTTTGTAATCTCAGCAATTTGTAGGCCTTTTTCTATGCAGCTTTCTTTTCTAGCTCTCAGTTCTGTCAGTGCATCCTCACAGATCATGATTTCTTGTCCTTTGATCTTTCTCAACATTGTCTTCTGGGTTTTTTCCATGGCTCCACTTCTTTATGAAAACGCAGTGCCCAAAACTGGACTCCAGCTGATGTTTTCTCAATGGTGACTATATATGTAGGTTACAAAAACTATTTTGTGTATCTCATAGGCAGTATTTCTTTATACATATCACAGACTCTTTTTTCTTTTTTTTTTTTTTCTTTTCTCCTTAGGTGTGACTTAGCTGACTTATGTCAAGATTTTTTTCTGCAGAATTAGTACCGAGCCGTTTGCTGTCTGTCCTGTGTTTGTGCTGTTGTTAGTCCTGTGTAAGTCTGGACTGTTTCACACAATGGAAAACTGTTTGAATCTGATAATTAAGGCATTTTCTGAAGTTTACTGGTGATTTCCTAGTAGCTGAGTACGTCATTGTATGAATCATTCTTCAGACTACTGTGACCACATCAGTGTTGGTTTAAGAAAGGTGCTCTGAGTGAAGAATTGAATTTACATCCAGGTACTTACTATTTAAATACTCCAGCTGTGTACTGCTGGTGCGATATGAATGGTCAACATGTATCTTGCTACTAGAGACATTTTATTTTTGACAAAATTTGGCTAGGCATGATTAGTCACATTCCCTCAGCTTCTTTCAAAGTCTTGGTAAAATGGTGAAAGTTGAAAAGGTAAGAGCCCGAGTCTCCCAAAAAAATGTATTTCCTATCTGCACAGAGTAAGTTCTAGAAAACATGCCTTATGAAGAGCAACTGAGGGAACTGGGGTTGTTTAGTCTAGAGAAGAGGAGACTGAGAGGAGACCTTATTGCTCTCTATAACTATCTTAAAGGAGGTTGTAGTGAGGCTGGTGTTGACCTCTTCTCTCAAGTTACTAATGATAGGACAAGAGGAAATGGCCTCAAATTGTGTCAGGGGAGGCTTAGATTGGATATTAGGAAGAAGTTCTTTACTGAGTGGTCAGGCACTGGAACAGGCTGCCCAGGGAGGTGGTGGTGTCACTATCCCTGAAAGTGTTTAAAAAACTAGTAGATGTGGCAGTTGAGGCTATGGTCTAGTGGTTAGGGAGATGTTGGGGTTAAGGTTGGACTTGAAGATCCTGGAGGTCCTTTCCAACCATAATGATTCTATGATTCCTTTGGGAATGTTTTGCTGTTAATCCCACTGAATCTGCATGAACATAATTTGTAAATAGACACAAAAAAAAAGTGTTTGAGTTTACTAAACAGTGTTAGCAGTGTTTAGGTTTACTAACTAAAATCATATTAGCATTTTGTATGCTTCATTAAAACTAGAGAACAGACAGCTGATAAGCTAAATTAAAGCTAAAAATTGGGAACTATTAATGGAAAGCAAATGAAAACAAGTTTTGCTACTTTCTACTATAGATAGTCATATAATACAACTAGTACTATGACAGTTGCTTAAATATTTACCAGCATAATGCAATTTTTGCATGAGAGAGTATAAATATAAATATAATTGCAGTGAGGAAATTGTACACCAAGAAAAAACCTGAATTTAAATTGAATCCAGAAGTGTGGAGATGTTTCATTGTCCTCTTTTCCAGTGGGAGGTTGTTTTGTGTATGCAGATATCAGCAGGGGCCTTGGCCTCTCCATGGGTGTAGGGGTCTGCCCCATTTTGTCATTTTTAGGCCTGGTGTCATAGAAAGTGAGCTACTTCATCATTTATGTTAAACATTTTTGATACCGATTAGTAATTCATAGTTCTCTGTCTCCAAACACAAAATTTCATCATTTCACCTTTTCCAATGTATATCCAGACGGCTTTCTATTGTTTTGTGCTGCTATGGGAAATAAGGTAATTTAATTTTTCAACTGTAGAAGTGAAACAAGAAATCAAAAATTGCAAATCTATCAAAAATGGAAGGGATTTGAAACTTAGACTTCTTGAAGTTAAGTAGACTTCAAATGAATATTGTCTCTTTAAGGCCGACATTTTTTTGTTATTTCAGGTAAGGAGGAGCATTACTAGTAGTTAATGTAGTGAAACAGATCTTAGGTTTGTGCTGTGTTCCAAGTATAATGATCAGAGGTTCAATTTCTTCCTTTCCAAGAAAGGAGTCAAGATAATAGCACTACTACTCAAACCTAAGAGACTCAGTCTGCTGCTCAAAAGGAGACTGAAGTCTCATTACTGTTGCAAAAGAAAAAAAAAAAACTTGTTCAAAAAGTTTTTGTCACGGCAGAAGTGCTTCTTTCACGGTAAACCAAGGGCATTTTTAAGTCTGCAAGAGAAGGGGAATGCTGCCAGCAGCAGTGCCAACCACTGTGTAAAACCCCTAACCTGTCGTTAAGGAAAAGTCAACTTCAGTTTCCTTTGCAGCTATCTCAGGCTTCACATCTAATTGTATAACCTTTTCTTTTTCTTTTCAGAAAAAACAACTTAGTATTTTGTTTAAAAAATTTGTGAGCTGAGAACAAATTGACATCCTTAATTATAAATGTTCTGTCTTCCTGTTTATTGGTTTAAAATATTTCCTGATGAAGTATAAAGACATTTTGTGTCTCAATAGCATGAGTACAATATTAATTGTTTTGAATGACTTAGATGTCAGAGCAGCTGTACTTTGAAGAACATAGGAGAAGACACTCTCTAAGGAGTAACATGATATCTTTAGCCAAAAAGATTGTTTCAAATGAAACTTTCAGCTGATTCCTCCATATTAGTAGTTGGACATCAAGCCAGGCAGTAGACATTAAGGCAGAAAGTCCAGTAAAGACAGAAGCATAGGCACAAGTTCTTTGTAAACCTGGAATTATCCAAAGCCAAATGAAAAATATACTCTTCTCATTACTTACACAGCATTTCAACTCTTAAAAAAGCTAAATAGTATTGTGGTTCAGAGACTGCACTATCATCACACAGCTGGGATTGCCGAGTTTTTTATACTAAAGACAAAGAGGGAGGTGTCTGCTGCTGTTTTTAGGAGCTTATATACAGTTGCTGAACTGAAAGTTCTTGAAAGAAAACTGGTAACTGAGGAATTCTTTTTTATTTGGTCTCAAACCACCAAAGTCTGAATTTGGGCTCACTAAAACGCCTTTGGTCTAAGAAGGAGGAAATAGCTGCCATGTGGCAGAGCACCACTCTCCAAAGGCGTGAAGAAATGAGGAAAGCTGCTAGTAGAGAAGTGTGTCCTCTAAAGGCACCAGAATCTCTCTGTTGCATTATACTAAGCCTCACAGTCTCATACTTAAAAATTGTATTACATATGAATAATTGTTAGATACTCAAAGACAAGAATTTCAAGTTGCTAAGTTCTTCCTGCTACCAGCTGACTTCAAAAGACTTGTGGATGCTACATGACTAGGTGAAGAATATCAAATTAAATAAAAGCATCTATAAATAATAAAGCATAAATAATCCCCTCTGAAAATGCAATCTTTACCTCTCTTTCCTCATTTCTCCAGGAGTATGGGAGGAATCCTATCTACTACCCTCTTTCACACATAGCAGTATGAAAACTATTACAAGAGGTATGCTTGAAAAACTTTTGTCACATGAAGAATGCTACTTTTGAGTGTCAGAGATCTTTATTCTGTCTAAAATCCCAAAAAAATGTTTCCAAACAATGCTGTTAGGAATTGTACAAGACTAGGAAAAAGAGGAGAGAAAATGGGGAAAGGATTCATAAACGGGCAGACAATCACATATTCATTATTAATTTACTCCTTTTATTTTTAATTAAAACACAACTTATTATACTACCAAGTACAATTTCCTCTTCTGTCAGCTGGAAGCGCCATTCTTGCTAAATGGATTGGAGGAGTGGGTTATTAGGTTGCTCAATAGTATTCGGTTTTCTTGAAGTTACTAACCTCTTTGATTACCTGCTTAACATATTATAACAAAATCAATTCTCTAAAGTTTAGGCTTCAAATATTGCTTTAAATTGTTAATGTCTGAGAAATATCCAATCTAGTTGTACTGCCTTTCTATCAGAAGAGTAATTTTAAAATTTATTTCCAAGTATCCAAAAATGAGCATTAAGTGAGTCAAATATGAGGACATTACTCTTGATGTAATCAATCTTTCTTTTCTGTTGGTTTTTTTTTTAGTGCCTCTTGTTAAAAAGTTTTGCTAGTCATAAAGACAGCAACCACACATATCTGCACAGATTTGGGCAAAGCTGCCTGCTGGCAGATAGTATACTAGCCTATCTATAAATTGCATAATTTCTGCAGTATCCTTCCATCCTAAACTGATTATTCCAATCTGTGTTATTTCTGAGTAGCATTGTTACCATGGTTTCAATTTTCCCTCTTGTGTAGCTCTGTGACTATGTAGCCATAGGTATGGAGGCGCATTGCTTACACTGTTGCATGACATTAAAATAATGATATTTTAAAATGTATTTCAAACTATCTTTGCAAGCTGTAGGGCAAAGGAAAAAATGCCAAGCCAAAAGTCTTCTCAAATCTTTCAAAACCACAAGCAGAAATAATTTTTTTGTAAAAAATAGCTGACATTGGAATTCCAACAGCTAAGTTTGCCAAAGAATTCCTTCTATAAAATGGAAATATTTAAGTTGCTTAGTTCAGATAGAAATATCTTAATTGTAATTAATCTATTACTGTAGCTTGTAGTATGTAGTGGCCCCTATCAGTCTTTTGGGGGAAGCAGCGAGGATGTTAACGCAGGTGTGGACCAGATACTGGTTTCTATATAACATTCAGGAACTACTGTACACTTTTAACCTACAGATGCAGAAGAGGAACCCCATCTCCCCAAGAAGGTGAGTGATCTTCTCAGTGGTACTTGCACTCTCTAAGATCTCAGACCCCTCATAGTTTCCCCAACACACTAAAATTGTTTCACTGAAAAACAAGAGTATCTTCAACTCGGTCTTTCTGGTTAGGCAAAGCTTTAAGCAATATCCCAGAAATTAGGGTAAGTAATCTCGAATCTTATCAAACTGAAGAGCATAAAAATAAGTTTTCCACTTCAGGGCTGCCAAAAAAAAACCAAAACAAAAGAAAAACTCAGGCTAAACTTCTAACTTCTTTTGTTGGGCTCAACAAAAACTCTGATGTTTGCTCATACCATACCTACCAGATTAGGTTTCCCAGAGACACTGGAAGACCCTTTTTTAAGTGACAGTTGAGTTTTGGCACAAATTTTGAGAAGTCATTTCAGCCAAGGATGTCTCCACACAGACAAAGCACATTCTGAAGTACAGAACTTCTGTATGTTGCTTGGTGGACTTTTTATATCTTTAGTCAGATAGGGTGCTGGCCATGACAGGAAAGCTAATGTGAATGTCCCCTGCAGTCACTTCTCTGCACCCCCAAACTAAAGAGTACAAGACATTTTCTCTTTTCCGAAAAGCTGTTTATGGTGGTTTCAATGAGCTATTTGACAGCTTAGCATTATGACCAGTTGTAACTCTGCAACTGAGGAGATATCACAGGAGAGGAATTAATGACCAAAAGCAGTACACACGGGGTGTGAACTTCCCATGCTGGTTTTGCAGCTGTAGCCACCATCTCATAAATCTATAGTCTTGTCCCCTTAGTAAACTTTGTCCTTAATGCTATCCATTTCTGTTTAAATTTCTCAAAGTTCAGACCCCACATGCACAGAGCAAATCTCTTCAGTGCTCTCGACATGCTGTCACTGCTAATTAGAAGAAGATAATCCTCTTTTCCCAAAGCAAAACCAAGAACGTATCTACAGCTGCTGATACTCCAGTTTAATAAAAAAAGCATACATGCCACTCAGTTTAGCCCATGTTCTTTGCAGTAATGCACAAACCATCTGTCATTCAAATCTCAAATTTTGTTTTCAGAAATCTCTGGAATTCCCATCTGCCATGTCCACATGTATGAAACCCAAATTTCTCAGCCACAGCTGCAGAATAATTTTCAACAGTGTTCTCATTAGCTTTCTGGTGTTAGAAACAATTCACACCCTGAAAGCAGACACGTTTCTACAGGGAAAATTATTTTAAGTAAGTATATGTGAGATATGAGAGATACTGTATTTATTTCCCAGGTGATGGTTGGAGTATGTATCTAAAAGTAATTATATTAATTACTTTACCTTTAGGTTTAACATGCTGGAAGCAGAAGAATTTGGCCACAAACACTAGTTAGGGACAATCTAGTCACAGTTAGGCTTTTGGAACAAAGTAACAGTTAAAGTTGATTGCTGTAGTCTAGGATTTTCAGAAAACATGAGACTCTAAAAATAAGAAATTATGTGGAAAAATTAAGGAAGTCAGGTTCCATTATTTAAGATACTAGCAGTCCTTTAATGTGAAGAGATAATGATAAAGAAATATAACAATGTGGCATTACAGTTCTTGTGCTCTCATTCCTTCATTTCTTCCTTCCTTCCCTCTTTCCTTCCCTCTTTGTCTTACTTTCTTTTGTTGTCTCTTTTCTTACACTTTTACATTCCTTGGAGTAGGAATCAGCCTGGGATATTTGCATAGGTTTTATATTAATGTTTCAAGACCTGTGATCAAGGCACAAAGTACAATTATGGAACAATTTTATCACAATGCAAATAAGCAATACAATAATATCACTAAGTAGTGACATATGATGATTTCATGACCTCGAAAGATCATCTAGTCCAGTTCCCCCGCTGGAGCATGATCATCTAGATCAGGTCACACAGGAACGCATCCAGGCAGGTTTTAAACATCTCCAGAGAAGGAGACTCCACAACCTCCCTGGGCAGCCTGTTCTAGTGCTCTGTCACCCTCACCACAAAGAAGATTTTTTCTCATGTTTATGTGGAACTTCCTATGTTTCAGCTTACACCCGTTGCCCTTTGTCCTATCATTCAATGTCACTGAGAAGAGCTTGGTTCCATCCTCCTGACACTCACCCTTTACATATTTATAAACATTAATAAGGTCACTCCTCAGTCTCCTCCAAGCTAAAGAGACCCAGCTCCCTCAGCCTTTCCTCATAAGGGAGATGTTCCACACCCCTAATCATCTTAGTGGCTCTGTGCTGGACTCTCTCAAGAAGTTCTGTGTCCTTCTTGAACTGAGGGGCCCAGAACTGGACACAATATTCCAGATGTGGTCTCACCAGGGCAGAGTAGAGGGGGAGGAGAAACTCTCTCGACCTACCAACCACACTCCTTCTAATACACCCCAGGATGCCATTGGCCTTCTTGGCCACAAGGACACAGTGCTGGCTCATGGTCATCCTGCTGTCCACCAGGACCCCCAGGTCTCTTTCCCCTGTGCAGCTCTCCAACAGGTCAGTCCCCAACTTATACTGGTACCTGGGGTTGTTCTTGCCCAGATGCAAGACTCTACACTTGCCCTTGTTATATTTCATTAAATTTCTCCCCGCCCCACATTTTGGAAAACCAAAATGTGGAAGTTGTTGGAATCTGGTAGAATGCCCAGAACTGTTCATTTTCTCCATTTCATTTCCTAGTTTTAATCTCAAATATACTAATATATTGAAACAAAGTGATAGTATCAAATATACCAGGTACTATAACTGCATGTTATTTTTGCAGTGTAGCTCTATACTTCTTTTCTCATGTAACTTGGCAACAGAAGCACTGTGTGAAAGGTGCCTCAGCCAGTGAGCCCTATAAATCCCAACAGCATTCCCTGGATCTTTTGGTTAATATATCCTTCCCTTGAAAACTGAGTATATCGCTAGACTGTTCCATAGGAGTGAAGTCATCATCAAACCAAGGTTTCCATGGTTAAAAAATATTTACAGTTCATTTGCCTATATTCAAATATACTACTTCTTCCCAACCAGTAAGAGATTCTGAACTAAATTATAAGTTTTAGTAGTAACTCCCCAAACCTGCCACAACAAATCTATTAGGAGTAGGGAAACGGTGGAAAGCAAATTTCCACATTAAGAAATACGCTTGGAAAATTATCTTTTCAATTATTTCATCACACCTAACTGCACTAGCCATACAAGACACCCAAGGAGACTCTGGAACTGAAAAAAGGATTTGTTTCTTTTTGTTGAGTTATTGTTTATTTATGTGTTAGCAATGGAGAATGACTATACATTAGCATCAACCTAGAACGCAGCCCTGGAATAATCACAGCTGCAGATTTCTGCAAAAAACATCTACTCAAAACAGACAAGATAGACTCATGGATAGATTTGACACCACAACCATGACTCCAGGACTGGCAGCAGATCTCTGGCTGGATGTAGTGTCAGGCAGGGGGCAATACTTTGGAGGAAAACACTAACTAGAAGGAAAGATAAGGAGAAAGGGGACATTGGAAGGAAGAAGGGATAATAAAGCAGGATAAGGGGAGAAGGCAGTATGAGAGGTAGCTGTATCTTAGGTGGACGTGAATCTGTTCATGGTCATTACAGGTCAAAATCTCCCTTAGGTTAGTTCTCCAAATGCTCAAAGAACCCTCCTTAGGCAACATCTGGAGATGCCATTGTAGCTGAAGTCTCTGACTGGATCTTCTGTCTGAATTTCACCCTGGAGGACGGGTAGGAAAGGAGGAAGATTGAGGAAGATTACTTCAATTTTAGTTTTCCCAAAACTCTCTCTTACATGGTTCTGGAATCAGTGTGATACTTGGGAGACTAAGAATTACAGCTGGGCCCCATCATATCCTTCTTCCTCCAGGACAGCTGCCCATACCATCTGGTAGAAATGTGGTTTCTACCTCACACAAAGTCTCTCTCTCACCACACAGTTACTACAAGACCTGTTTATTCCACCGTTGTAGCATATTCCCTCCATCGCATTTTTCTGTCCCCACCCATCATTTATTCATAACAGATGACATCTTTGCTGGACAAATGGTGAAGATGTATTCGGCCTGTGTAAAAACTCTAAAGCATGTGCAGAAAGTCCATTGACCGACTTTTCATATTTATTAGCCTAGGATTTTAAAAACCTCTCCCCCCAGCCTTTTATTGTTTCCTTTCTCCTTCCTTCCAAATAACAAAGCCTACGTAGATGTAGCTCAAATATTTAGGACCCCAAGCCCTCAAATGCAATCCATGCCTGTTCATTCTCTTTATGGAAATTAAGGCTGTGATTAGACATGAAATGACTCTAGCTAATAAATCTGCTTCCAAGGACTGAGTAATCTCATTACAAGTGGGAAATGATGGTTTATTCATCAACATATGGAGTGCTTTAGAAGTGCTGGAATAGCCAAACTAATGTGGAGAGGCAGAGAAAGTCAGCTTGAAGAGAAGAATGAACCTCTGGTGATGTTTTACATATGTAGTGACTTATGTGTAAAAGATGAATAATATATCTCATGTCTACCCTGGAAAATAGTTCAGGCTAATTGTAAAAGTAAAGATATTTGGGGTGCAAGGCCTACATAACTGTTTGTTATTAATATAATAGGTTAATTTGAATATTCTTAATGGACATGAGAACATATGTTATACGTGGTGAAAAGGAGGTATAGTGTCATTTGGAAGTGCATTTTCATTCTGCTTGGAAAAGTCAAAAGAGCTCTTTTCTGGCATTGCAGACCTTGTGGTGAGGTGTCAGTCCAGTGTTATGTGAAATGTAAGATTTACTTCAAAAAAATGGGTTCTCTTTTGAACTAACTGTTTTTGCTGGTTTAATTCAGTTTGGGGGAAAAGGAAACCTCTGCAATTTTCCAGAGTGAGAATCAATATTTCTTCAAAGTTCATTTCTTCCTTTCATGATTCAATACAATGCCTATAATGACAGTTGTTTCCACAGAGATGCAAGCTGCAATATCAGTACAAAAGAACTTGTAACTGTTGACACTCATCAGGCTTTTAAGAACCTTGACTGCCAAACTAGAACATTTAATTATCACGTTTTTTCTCTTTTGATCTGTGATGCCTGTATGCAATTTTTTAATTCACACAATAAAATCTGAACAAAAATCAGGCCTTAGCAGTCTTTTGTGTGTTTTTTTTATGACTGGCTGTGGGTGGGGATGTTTTCTTTTGAGGGTCAGAGGTGGTATTCATTCATCAGTTGTGCATGAATTGAAATGTTTTACTGTTCCACTGGACAATAAAGTGCTATGAACATCTCTCTTGGAGCTAAATTAAATGTCAGCTTTATACCTGTCAGCCTACATCTTTCATATACTAATCATGAAGATGTTCTGGAGAACTGCCAGGAAATATGCTTATAAGCCATGAATATGTGAATTATTCTTCGTTTTGGCCAAATGGAAGAAGCTGTTGAGCTCTTACCCGGAATAAGACAATCGGCACCCTCGAAGCCAGAGCTCCAGATATGGGCAATGTCTCAACAGAGGTTGAGTAACATGGGTGGAGCTGTCTCCACAAACTGATGAGAGTACAAAACTGGACATTTTTTGTTTGAAACTGGTTGCTTTGTCAAAGCAGACAGAAATTAAAGTCTGGGAAAAGTAAGTGTGGCCTTTTGAAGGTGCTAAAAGAGAAAAACTGAAGACTTGGAAAATTTGAGCAAAGAAATAGTCTCCATCTACCTCTTCTTTTCCAAGCAAATGAGACTTGGTATTCATTGTAGACAGACTAGATTGTTGTTAAAGAAATTTCTGTCTCATGAAATCATGTTCTCTTTACTGGGGGAAAAAACCTCAACCCAAAACTATGCAAAGCCCTGAATATTACCTAACTGCTCAGATTTCATAGGACAACAAACGCTTTTACAGAAAGTAGTAGAGTAAGGATGTTGTCTGAATTTGTACATAACATTTCTTACGCAGCTAGAAGAGGGAAATAAATAGAATATCAAAGGCCAAATGAAATCTAGAGAGCAACCATCAGAGAAGTTCCAGTGAGCACCCAACTGAATTCTAGGAGAGGAAAGGAACAGCAAGTGCTGTCAGGTGGGAAATGAAATTATTGTCCATATTTTCACAGAGTGGTTGAGGTTAACAGGTACCTATGGAGACCATCTAGTCCAACTCCATGAAGAGCAGGGTGTCCAGGGCTGTTTCCAGTCAAGTTTTCAATAACTCCAAGGATGGAGATACCACAACCTCACTGAGCACCTCTCTGGAAAACCTCTGAACTTTAGCAATACACACAGACTGAATGAAGCAGACAAGTGTCAAAATGAATATTATAAAGGATCTGTGATCCAGGACTAGGAAAGACAATTAAAGATGTAGGAAAACTACTTAGACATAGCCATATAAGGAGTTCAAAAGAATGAAACATTCAGAAAAAAAGTAATTTGATGGCCTTGCAAAATAAGGTGATAATTAAGGCCATAGAGAATATGCTCTACCTTTTGCAAAATTAGTCTATTTTATGAAGTTTCAAGGTGTTTATGAAACCTTGGTTCCTCTGCAGAAAAAGTCAAAATTCTCAACTACTTCCAGCATGGATTATTATCACACTAATGTTTGAGAAAAATATGCATAAAAAGATAGAAATAAGGCAGTAGTGGTATGTCAAGTACCAAAGAAAAATAATGACCAGAAAAAGTTCATGCATTAAAAAAATTTCAGCCAACTGAGATCAAATTAAGAATGCACCAAGGCAATATTTTAATAGCTTCCCATTAATTAAAGAGTCAGGAACACTTTAAGGACACAGAACTGCTTGAGAGAGTCCAGTGCAGAGCCACAAAGATGATTACTGTCAAACTTATTTCAATACCAGCAAACTCTCCTTTCCTCCCTGTTATGTATTTTGGCAGGGAAGTGACCGAGGCTTTCAATGCCATAGAAGCACAGTCAGTAATAACACAAATCCAGGAGAGCATGCAAAAAGCTGGATGGAACCAAGTACCTGGACTTCCTGAAAGTCCTTGATAATAAATGTATAGCTTGTAAGACACCAACCCTATTTCTAAACTTAAAATTGCCAGTGAATTGATAGATACTAAGGGTGAGAGGAAATACAAAGCTGGATCCACATTTAAATGTTTAAAGTTTCATTAATTTTACATGTGAGCATCTAACTAGCACCCACTTTGCCAGTGAGTCCAATACATGGTTAAATGTCTGAGCCTTAAATGAGAGACTGCAATTCTCTTTATTCATAATATATATGAAGCTGAATTTGGAAAGACCACCCAAAAAGCAAATATGTCCATAAATGACTTGTAGAAACTGCATATTTCATTGTGGTGTGTTAATGATGAAATTTAAATTACTTCTTGTTAACTTTTAAAGAAAAAGGTATCACTCTCCTTCTCAAGAATATGAATTTAAAATGGCTGATACGACACAAGAGCAAGCAAATTGCAGTGGGGACTCGGGGTTCACAGCCATAATTTTTAGAAAAGAAATACTAGCTCAAACTCTCTTTTGATGCCATCCTTTCACTCTTCCTCTCTATTTGACACTGCAGTGAGTGCAAAGCTCTGCTATAAGATGTCTTGAGCACAAATTCAACAAGGGGGAGTATTTTATATAAATTATTTTTATTTCTTTTGGGATGTATCAGTAATCCTAAACAGTCTTTGGCAAACTAAAGAAACTATAAAACCTTTTACTTCTCCCTAATTGTAAAGTACTGGGTCCTTTTTCTCACCCACCAGTTTCACAAGTTTGAAGTTAATCAAAGGCAGTTTGTGACAACAGAATAATGCTGAGGCTCAGACTCAAGCCTAATGAACACAAGAACAACGAAAGCTAAAAAAAAAAAAAAAATCATAATCCACATACTACATGAACAAATTTCAGTGGTGAAAAAAAATCCCGAAAGGAAAGATGGGGTTTCTTCCACAAACAATTTCTTAGAGCTTTTCATTCACAACAGGGTAAAAAACAAAACTAGTTCAGAAATTTGGAAGGTGTTTTATTTAGTAATTTGTTGAGTGAATACTGAACCAGTACAGAGTGCAGAAGGATATACTGGCAATCACAAACTCTTGTATTTATGAAATAGAAAAAATGCTATAAATACATGTCTGGGAAGTTCTCGTGCTTACCACTTAAGCCAGAGTAGGCAATAAATAAATAAATATTGCTACGCTTTGCCAAGCTGACGTGTAAATGCTCTCACAATGTTTCCAGTACTTTATGCCTATGGCTTGGTCAGAGACCACAAGTAGAACTTTTCCATGAGCATTCTGGAATTTCCACTTCTGTAGTAGACTGGAAGATGCACAGTCACCATCAGCATAGGAAAATAACTCCTCATTGTGACAACACAGCCACAGCACCATCCATAGCAGGGCAATCTTGAGGACTTCTATCTGGATATGATCTAGAGCCTTCATGAAACTAGTGTCTGGGGCTGTTCCACAGAGGCCTCACAGGATCTTAGAAAGTGACGAGATGGTGGAAAAATCAAAGTGGAATCTGTGTGGGGAGTGGAGGGTGTTATGTGAGAAGGATGTGACAGTTATGGTGGCGCAACAGGAACAGGGAAGTGGTTTGTTTCCTCTGGCTTCAGAGCTACTTGTGGGAGCTTTGGTCAGATTTCTTGGATGGCCAAGGCAGGGAGAGAGTGGCCTTTCTCCTCCTAAAGAGCTTGTTTTCCCAATTTGACTGGCTATGTCCAGCTCCTGCAGTGTGTGGGGGTGGCAGAGGAAGCCATGGCCCATGTAGGCTTCGCAGAACTACAGGTCAACAGCACCCTATTGCTTGACACACTTATAGCGAGTTTCACCAACACCATGTAGTGCTGGGCTGCTGTGCTGCTGGCACTCCCTCTGATGACTGTCTTGAATGCTTTGGGTATCATGGTCTCCAAACCCTCCACCATTTCAGTGCTCAATCTCTGCTTAATATCAGGTAGAGTGACACCTTTAGGAACATCCTTCTTGCAACACTGTAGATTTCAGGAGCTGTCACAGTGATGTTTCCTTAGGGTAACATCATAGAAGCAGATGGCTTGAAGGTGCCTCAAGAGGTCAAGTGTTCAGCCCATCTCCATGTTTGGGGTCAGCTTCAAGTGTATCTACACAATATAGAGATCTATGCATTTGGAATAACATACATTAGATGATTAAAAGGATTCTGCAATTTCTCTGGGTAACTATACCAGTGCTCAGCCTGATCTAAATCTGTCTTACTGCAAATTAAGCCAGTTTCTGCATATCTTATTCCTTGTGATCCTGGAATCCAATCAGTCACTGTCTTCTCTGTAGCTGTCTTGGCATACCTCCTATCATTTGCCTTTTCAGCCCCTCGTTTCCAGACTAAACAAACCCAGTTCTCTGAGGTTTTCCACATAAGTCTTAGTTTCCAAATGTCTGTTTAGTAGGAAAACACAGGCCAGCTTACAGGCTTAATTTTGAAATCCAGGACAAAGCTTCTGTTACCTCTATACTACAAATAACAAGGTAATATGAACTATTGCAAGATAACTAACAGGATATTTCAGAAGGGGTTTTCATAGCTTGATAGCACCTAAAAAGCTCTTATGTATAAAGGGTTTTAGTGCTCTGGTTAGTCTCAGACTGCTAGATGATGAACACACAAGAGAACTCTGGAAAGACCATGTTTACTATGTTGAAAAATAATATCTCCTCCCAGATATTTGCCTCTCTCTACAGCTCTCCAGACAACTTAAGTTGCACAGAGTGAAGGAAACTTACACGTGAAATCAGAAAACTGAAAAGCTGAAGGATCTCATAGATTCCTCCTCAGTCTACCTGATGCTTCACATGCTACAGCAAGCATCTTGCTCACCATTTGCAAGAGTGATTTCATACTTCATGACACCATTGCACTTTTTGCTTCAGAGGGTGGTGTTTGCCATTGACGCTGCAACTAATGTCAGCAATTAGCTGTACTGACAATGTAAGAGCCTTTATTGTCTTATAGTCCTAATCAGGACGTGTCATTTTTCCCATTAGAGATCTCCTTTCATTGACTGATTGTTTTGATCTTGCTTTTGTGCCCACATTGGCAAAAGCCCTCATACAGACCCATCAGCGTACGCACTGCGGCCAGCTGCTCACAGATGCAGGGCTGCTCTCAGCCAAGTCTGCTGTGTAATTTTTGAAGGTGGCTGCTTGCAATAAAACTGTGTCAACCCACAACACAGTATGTAGTGTCTCCAGAAGACTGTTGTAGACAGCCTGAGCTTTTCAGATGTTGCCAGAGAGCTTCCCCCAGCGTGAATGCAGCCTCACACTGGACGGATGCAGCTGTGTGGAGTTGAGCGGGGAGCCACAGCCAGGTCTCCTGTCCCCACCTCTTCACTGTGGGTTGCCTTAGCTGATGGCTAGCACCAGTGCTGCAGTGACAGTAAGATGGGAGGGTGTTTGATCAGCCCTGGGGAGGAGGGGGGAAAAGATCCCTCAAGTGTGACAGAAAGCAGTTCTCTAAGTCCAACGCAGTCTGTGAACAGCAGGATAGTAAGGAGGCCCTACTACCATCTTTTATCTACATATGGCCATGCTGGAGGGACATGCCTAGGACAAGATGCTAAATGTCTTGAAACTTGTAAGGGAAAGAGGTGTCTGAACCTGAAAATTTCATGAACTTTCTTAACAAAGTTTTCACCTTGTACCTCATTAAAAAGAAAGAATGGAGGCCCACTATATGGTGGGATGAGCACTCTTCCCACCACAGACAGCTCAGTGAGCTGGAGGAGAAATTCCTGTCCTTACTCGAAGAAAATTACGTGTTTCTCCCAGGATGTAAGCACCTTCCGCCATGCTTAATTCCCTATTTCTTCAAGGGTCAGGATGCTGATATAATGTTTCTCTTTCTAAGACACTGGATTGCTATCAGGTGTCCTAATTAATTCCGCACTTTCCAGTACGTCTTTTACTGTGGCAATGGGGTAAGATAATAGGGAAATGCCTACATTTTGTAGCTTCTAACAAAGTTTCAGAGATAAATCACAAACATCTATAGTAAATAGTAGCTACAGCAAATTAAAATACTTGGAAGAGAATTATTAGGTGGGACTGCCACCCTTCTCTCCAGGATTTCCTCTACTGGTGTCTGTGATACACCTAGGATGTGTTGGATTTGCCTACTACACATGTTTTACACTATTAGTCTATGCACAGTAAATTTAATATTTACAGGACACTAATAATAAGCATAGCTGCTCATCTATGAAACAGATACAAAGCAGGTCCAGAGCTTCCCAGATCCATGTAGGTACATTTCACCATGCAGTTGCTTAGGGATATATCTGAGACTTTCGGATATACAGCAGCCTGGCTGGAGTTTCTGGCCAAGAGCAAACACATGTCATCTTCCAGTGCTATTAGGTAGCTGCTTGTCTGATAGAAAATCTACAAGACTCCCACAAACATTTCCAGAAAATTTTAATTTTCCATGAAAAATAGGCATGGTAGGGAAAATACAAATATATTGTCTCTCTCCTTCTTTGCCTTTTCTTCCTTTCCCACAAGTTACCTGAAATTTGCCCATTTTTTTCAGTTCTTTTCTCCAATTCTCTTTTTCCTTTCCTTGCTCCCTCCCTCTTTTTTGAGAAAATTAACTCTGCAGAAGCCAGCCAGCACATAACAGAGGCTTGTTCTTTTAAGCATTCTCTGTTGTGGGAGATGCTAGAAATAACAGCAGTTCAGAGGTTTTCCTGGGTTATGGAGCTGTCTTTCAAGCACGTCATATCTAAGATATCACTGAAATGAAATCCTGCACCGTTTTCACACAGTTTTCTTCTCTGCTTGGTCTATCCAATACATGCAGCTCTAAGGCTTTTCCCTACTCATAAAATGCCAGCCAGGCCACCATCACACTCCAGGTTGCCCATGCCTTACATGTAAATGGCTTCCTTTTCTAGGGATGAAATCCATATGATCTTTGCTTCTTTGTTTCTCCCCTAGCCCAAATTTCTTACTAAACTGGAGACAGGATGAGGGCCCTGTTGACCCATGACCAGACTCCATAACCCAGAACAAATCTGGGAAGGAAGAGCAAAGCAATCTCTGGTCCCAGCCATGTCTGACATTCCCCTACCTCCCTTGCTGGCTTCCTTCCTCCTACTGCTGCCCTGAACTCCAAGTACCCCTTTGCCCTTTTCACAATCAACTTCTGGTTAGCCAGTAGACTCTGATTAC
>VYZX01007890.1:86981-108055 GCA_013401335.1 Brachypteracias leptosomus | reverse complement strand
CCTTTAGCAGAGCTGGATTTTAATGAAATGCCTGGAGAGGTTTCTCAGATTTCAGCCAAGAGCAAGATTCAGATTTACGTTGTTTGGGTGTGACATGGAATCAGTAACCCAAGTATGCGTTCCCTAGAGCAATTAAGTTCATATAACCCCCGGCTCATGGGCAGATACGTGCTGGGGCATTCTGCCTGACAATGCTCACTCTAATTCATCTGGTGCCTGACAGCTAGGCATATCTCTCTGCAAAGACTAATCTCTTTCTTTTTTTCTTTTTCTTTTTCTTTTCTTTTTTTTTTTTTAATTTAAAACCACACATCTTTCTTAGTCTTGTCTCCCATGGAAGCGGCAGGTTTGCAGTGAACACCTGAGAGTACTTGAGGTAGGAATGAAGTCAGACTTTGTGACCCTACGCAGGGAGTTACATAGCTGTCCATGTGTACACAGAGCAGGAGATTCCATCTAAGAAATGGTGGGGGTTGTATCTTACAAATTTTTTGCTCATTGAACCTGAGGTCTGGACCACAAACTAATCCTACATCATGAGCAGGCTTGTATAATTCTAGGCAAGACTAGAAAGAGTTTATGGTCTTACATGGAAAAAACCTTGCAAACATAAGGAGTTCTCCATCTTAGCTACAACAAAACTGGCAATGTACTATAATAAAGGACTTGAGGGCTCTGGCAGTCACAAAGGAGAAACATAAATGCAGTCCTGCTTTTCTAACATAAGCACTTTAAAAACAGCTCTACTGTAATGGGTAAAAGAGCTGTTAGAAGAGAGTGTCTTTGATTAAGAAATCTTAGACCACATCAGACCTACCCTATTGTCTTGTAACAACTACCTTTGAAAAACTCACAACATGGCCTGCTTATACCAAGTACAATGATCAAGATGGCCAGCCACTATCACTGCCTTCCTTTTGTGATCTGGGACTGGGAAGATTGGCCTCAACAGAAGCTTCTCTCCTCTTAATGACTCACAGATGACTTTGCTGGCATTTCTTGCAGTTCCTCCCAGAAGTTTATGAGGTGTTTAGGGTCCAATTATTGCTGAATCAGTGCATCTTCATTCAACAGGAAAAGAGAAATGAACTTCCATTTTCATCTTGCACTGAGATTAATTAAAAGCATCTCTTCAGCTTGCTGTGGCCTGTTTGCCAGTTGTATTTTGACACATATTGCCAGCAATATCTGAAACCAGAGGTCTGCTTGTTTATCAGGGCACGCAAATATATCTGGTAAAGGCAGTTCTGCATAGAAGTGTTTAAAACAAACATGTTTATGCTTTTGCTTATGCATATGTGTATGTATGTGTGTTTATATATGTATTTATGTTCTAGGGCCTCATTCCCTTATGTCCTGTAATTCACCCGGTCATTCATATCAGGGACAATGTATCTAGACACCTTTCCACAGTGGATGGGATCTCATTTCTGGAAAAGATCATGAAAACCTTGATGCAAAGGAGCAGGCCCTGATATTCTGATTTCACAGTTGTGGCACTTCAGTTACTTTCAGAAAGCCACCTCCAGTATTACTCTTAAGTATGTGCTGGTAAATGGCAAACAAAAAACCAAAACCCGAACCATACCAAAACCAAAATGAACAAAAATATATTCACCATGTATCTTTTGCAGGGCTGCACTTTGAGTTTTTGCCAGTAACATCAAGCTGCCACAGTGCTGTAGTAGCTTTTTTGAGATGTTCTGCATGGGAATCAAAACCTCAGCTTGTATAGTTCCCCCAACTGTCTTCTATCTGGTTTTACATTTTCCTTGATTTGAGTTGGATATTTGAAAATGTCTGCTGAAACTCTAATTACAACTGCAGTAAACATGAAAGACTTCTGCAGTTAAATTGCTCACATAACACCGATTTTGGTTTGGTTTTGTTTTTAGTATGAAAACAGCTGATTAAACATACCTTGAGTTCAGAGCAGAGAAAGACCCTGATCACTGATGCTATTTAACTCCCTACAAGTAGCCAGCTCTCAGAACTGCAGATGCAGATAAAGAAAGGCTACAGATATTCCACAAAAATGTTGAAAACAAATGCTTGGTCAGTCCACTGGTCTAGCTTCTGTAATTCATGTCATAGTGTTAAAGGCTGCTGTTCATTGTTTAACCAGAGTGCTTGTTTTACAAAGAAAAGTTTGGTGAAGACTACTCAACATGCAGATCTTCCTTTCAAAGATACTGCTACTGATTTTGGTCCCAAGAGGGGTTGATCAGCCCCTGTTTCAAAGTAGAGAAAGTCTATTACCATCCAAACTCCTATGATACAAGGTATGCAAAGTATCATGGCAGTGGTTTCAAGAATGAAACGGAAAAAGATCAAACAGACACCACTTGGATTTGTCTTTAGTTGAGACTCGACTTGGAGATTGTTAACAAAGAACCTCTTTGATCTAGAATCTTTTATTACTGCAGAGAATAAATGCAAAGAACAAAATATTCACTGTAATTATTTTTCTATCTTCCTCTCCCCTGCCCCAGGAAAATGAACAATTCACAGCCTGATGTAGGTTTTGGAAATGTAACTGTGTACTGTGTTTCAAAGTCTCTTTTTATCCACATTTCTAGCAACCAGCCACAAAAGCTAAAGATTGTTAAAAAAACCCCTGAGTTTGGGCTCATGCTAAAATGAAAGACTGATTCTCTAGAAAGCTCTGAGGCAAAGTAAACTGTGCCAAGCACAATTTCACATCCTTGCTGATTGTCCTCTTTCTCCAGTGCAGTCATTCATTTACTCTGTCACATGTCCCAAATTATAAGAACATTATAAAGAACATTTATCAGAAAGTTTCTGGCTCATGACTGTCAATAACTATGTGGGTTTCTCTGGAAGTTTCCAGATTTTTTTTCTTCTCTATTCCCAAAGATGTACCGCCTCTTCCTCTTTTTAAAGAGGAACTGAGGTGTTATTCCTGTAATTGCAGAGATTATTACTGTGTCATTCATACTTCCTTTTTCATCAGAGCAAATGAAAATCAACTTAGTCAGATAAGGCTAATGTGATTTATTTAGTGAAAAAATGGCTTATGCAGAACTACCAGGAATCTATCTTTTTCTGCTTAGCAAAACTTTTGCCAAGGGTGCCGAAAATTGGCTAGTAAATCTAAACAAAACCACCTGATTTTCCAGGGTCTTGAGCAACACAAATTTGCATTCAAGGCTTTGACTGGAATAGGGTTGAGGCAGATGCTCTACTCCACACACTTTATAAGTTAGCATGATTTACTAGTCATTTTTTCCAGTCTAGCTTCAACTGCAGATTAGAATTAATCCTTTTCTAGTTTTAGAAATTCCAAGAAATTGTATCTGAAAGTTTTAGCCTCTGTGAGACAGAAGACAGCTTGCTCTGAAAACCGAGTAACAGCAGATGCATGGTGCTTCCACCAGGACCATGAAGTCATTATACTTTACATTGCATAAAGGGGAAAAAACCACATTTTTTAAAGTAGTGCTAGAAAGGCTTTCTTCCAGCATTACGAAGAAGCTGGATTAAAATCCAGAGAGGGATTTGATTTTTAAGTTTGAATATTTTAAACAAGCCCCAGTTGCTCTCCAAATCCATGACCTTTTGCAACCTTGTGTCCAAAATATATTCCTTATTTACTCCCCTTCTGACTTTCTTCTATGACAGGTGTTGAGATGCCACCCTTCAATAAAGTCTGATCTTTTCAGGATAAAAACTGTGAGCCTGAAGATTTTCATAAACTGGGTCTTTTGAAGGATGATCCTTGGTAACATGTAATCTCATAATCATATATAAATGAAGTAGCAAACAGGCAAAGGAACCAGAACATCTTAGCTTCTTAGGTGTAACCATGGAATACATGACACGTAGTTTTACCGTGTCTACTTTAGTGTTTGAGTCAGCTGCTGCCATTGTAGTACAACTGGCAGAGCAGCTCCATCCCAAAGCAGAAAACAAGATGACAGAACACACTGGAGAGCAGCCATCCAGGAACTTTCTTTTTTATGGCCATGAGCAAAAGTGGGAAGTTTTGACAAATGTTTGGTTCTGATTCACTCCATTTTGGTCCAGACACTGGCTAATTGTAGTACTAAAATTAAGCCAAATTTTGTTCTTGTTCTGGTTCTGACATCCACAGACTCCCTCTGTAAATTCCAAATAGTAACTGTGATGTAACTAAGAAAGTTGGAGTTTCTTTCTGTGCTGTTTAGATAGTGGAATTTTGAATAAATTCAATCTAAAAGAAAGCCCCATGGATTGACCTTGGCAGTTAATCACAGGCTGTGAACAACAAGGGAGCTTCTACTTCACATTTCTTTAGATTAGTTGCTGAACCCTATTTCCTAACAACTGTTCAGCTGCTATTGTCAGTGTTGTGAAGCAGATCTCTCTGAAGAAAATTACTGTGTATAAATTTTGGGGGAAAATGTGCTTCTTTCCCGCATCATGATTGTAAAAGACTCACTGTACATAAGAAAAAACCTAAAGTCTCTCCAGAGTTGTTGTAAAAGAATATATATTTTCCTCCACCCACAAAATAATATATGATGATATTAACATATGGGATTCTTTCTGGAAGCCGTTTCCATGAAGGACTCTGAATAAAGAGAATGGAAACATAAGAAATTTGGTGAAATTTTTACTCAGTCAGATTTGAGTTTAGGCTTGCAGATTTTTGTGCTTTTCCAAATAGAGTTTGATGGCAGTACTAATATGGAGTACATAATGGGAGACAGGGACCAGCTGTGCTTTGAGAGTTAATCTCATAAACTGCTTCCAGAGAAGGTCACATTCAGAACCCTGAGGGCTTCCAATCTGTTCAGACTTGAAAGGTATGTCAAGGAGGAATTGATTTTAAACCATCCAATTTTAACATGCAGTTGGGCCCGAGCACTGCAAATCCCCTGTGCACACAGCAAACCACCAGTACACAGAGCGTGTTTAGAAGCAGGCTCCATTTCTCTCAAATTTTACATCTCTGGGAGAATACGTGTAACAACCTTAGTGATTTATTTGACATAGTACCTCCTATGACCTTTAAGATAAAAAGGTGCATTTCCTGTCACAAAAGTCACATTACTTGTAGTGCAAGTACTGTGTACAGAATGTAGGATTCTGCTCTGATTTGTTATCTCCCATGTTCTGCTGCTGGCTTTGAGCAAAAAGCTCCTAAAATTAACAGGCAAAAGTTCACTTAGCTCCCAAATAATTGTCAAGAAAAAAAAAAAGAGGGAAGGGAAGGGAAGGGAAATTAAAAGCTCATTAGAACTTGGACACTATATTACAAAAGACCAGCTGTCAAACTAAGGTTTATGTTCACTTATTCAATACAGACATATGTAGAAATCCAAGGAGGTGTCATTCTGTTACCTTTTTATCTCACTTTTTTATCACTTAGAATTTTAATAATGGTCCCTTATTAATGGAGGTAAAATACCCAGAAAAGTTCAGTAAAATTCATTCTTTCTAAGGCTGTGAGGTGCTTCTCATTACCAGCCAGCCCATCTCATTTGAGCCAGAGGAAAACTACTAGTAGTAAGATTTTTCTCTATGAGTCAACAGGAGACAGTGTTTCACAAGGACTGAGAAAAATCTGAGCTCCATTATGGAGCATGGAACGTGATCAGGGACCTGTCCCAGCAGAAAAGTCCACTGCTTTCAATGAGATTTCATTTCTTATATTCATAGGAATAGGTCTGTATGTCAGACTCTGGCCTTTTGGTGCTGAGCAGTATTCAAATGTCTGAAGTGGATATTTGCCCTACAACTTTTCAAGGAGACAGTATATGTTCATTTTGCAGACTAAGATAGCTAGAAGTGCAGATGAGAGGAATTAATTCTCATTCATGAGATATTCAGTTGGCATCTTGGTTCAGATATTGCAGAAATTTAAAAGGAGAGTAACCTCATTTTCTTCTGCTCTTGAATATCATTGAAGATGTCTAAGATTGAATAATCCCTACATGTTACATGCAGATGTTCCAGGTCTGGGTTACTAGAAGTTAAATATCGTAGCATTGCAACATTTAAGATTTATTGATTCTACAGATAATCTCAGGAGGCTTAACTTATTTGAAGGTAATAATGTAGTACAATCAGTGAGGGCAAAATTCACACTGTGCAAAGAATGTTTCCACAACATTTCCAGGAGTCTTCACTTCCACTCATTTACAGAACTTGTCTCTGTAAGTCAAAGCTGCATCAGAGAGATGAAACAACAGATGCCTGTGTCTATAAGGTATAGGATAAAAAGTTGAAGGATCACAATGAACCCAGAGCACTGATTCCCCTTTTCTACCTTTGTTCTCCCCAGAACAGAACAAGAAACTGCATATGGGGAGTTTGAAAGTTTTTTCTTATGCATTGTCACTTTTCATGGACTGAGATACTTGCTTGCAAGTTGCACAATAGAAATTAGTTATCTACAGGGGAGAGGAGTTAAATTTCCTCTAACTTCCACTATCTGTAAGTTAAGCACCCAATGTAAACAGTTATGTGTTCAACCTCTCTAGTGTATAGAGTAGGATAGACAGTTATAGGAACTGATTCACCCTGTTAATCATACAGAACTATATTAAGATGAATCTATTTACCACAAGGTTATGCAGTTTCTTTCCACAAGCCACAGAAGAAGCCTAGATGGTTAGCTGAGGTTTGATCCCTAAGATCACAGAATCACAGAATTGCCTAGATTGGAAAAGATCTTTAAGATCATCAAGTCCAAACATTAGCCTAACCTATCACAGAATCACGGAATGTTAGAGCACCTAACCTAACACTAACAAGTTCTCAACTAAACCATATCCCTAAGTACTACATCTACGTGACTTCTAAATACCTCCAGGGATGGGGACTCCATCACTGCCCTAGGCAACCCGTTCCAATGCCTGATAACCCTTTCAGTAAAGAAATTCTTCCCCATATCCAATCTAAACTTCCCTTGATACAACTTGAGGCCATTTCATCTTGTCTTGTTACTTGAACAGTTGTAGAGAGTGATAAGGTCTCCCCTGAACTTCCTTTTCTCTAGGCTAAACAACCCCAGTTCTCTCAGCTGCTTCTTATAAGACATGTCCTCTAGACCCTTCATCAACTTTGTGGACCTTCCTTGGACATGCTCTAGTGCCTCAATGTCCTCTTGTGGTGAGGGGTCCAAAACTGAACACAGTACTTGAGATGCAGCCTCACCAGCACCAAGTACAGGGGTAAAACCATTTCCCTGATCCTATTGGCCACACTATTCCTGATCCAGGCCAGGATGCCATTGGCCTTCTTGACCACCTGGGCCCTCTCTGCTGAGCAGCTTTCCAGTCCCTCCTCCCCAAGCCTGCAGCGTTGCTGTGTGTTGTTGTGCCCAAAGTGCAGAACTTGGTATCTGGCTTTATTGAAATTCATACCATTGGTCTTGGCCCATCGATTTAGTCTGTTTAGATCCCTTTATGGACCCTCCCTATCTTTAAGCAGATCGAGATTTTCCACCCAGCTTGGTGTCACCTGCAAACTTACTAAGGGTGCATTTGACCCCCTCATCCAGATCATTGATGAAGATGTTAAACAGGAGTGGTCCCAGTACTAAGCCTTGGGGAACACCACTTTTGACTGGCCATCGACTGGATTTAACTCCGTTTACTGCCACTCTTTGGGCTTGACAGTCCAGCCAGTTTTTTACCCAGCAAAGTATACGTCCATCCAAGTCATAAGCAGACAGTTTCTCCAGGAGAATGCTGTGGGAAATGGTGTCAAAGGCCTTACTAATGTCCCAACAGACAACATCCACAGCCTTTCCCCTATCCACTAAGTGGGTTACCATGTTGTAGAAGGAGATCAGGTTCACCAAGCAGGACCTGCCTTTCATAAACCCATGCTGACAGGACCTAATCATCTGGTTGTCCTGCATGTACTGCTTGATGGACCTGCTCCATTAGCTTCCCTGGCACCAAAGTCAAACTGACAGGCCTGTATTTTCCTGGATCCTCCTTCTGGTCTTTCTTGTAGAAGGGTGTCACATTAGTTAACTTCTAATCTACTGGGATTCCCCTGGTCAATCAGGACTGCTGAAAAATTATGATCCATAAATCACATCCCTGAAGTACTGGAAACCCTTTAGAATCTGTGCTTTGCACCATCTTGTTATCCCAACCAGCACTGCAGTGTTAAGCTATGAGGAATATTTGCTATTTCAATATCAATACCTTGCAGCCAGGTCCCCCTCTCATCCACATACTGTTTCTTCCACATGCTGTACACACTCAGTTACAAGAACCTCACCTTCAGTGATTTATTAAAGGAAGGCAGTAATTATACTAATCACCTGTCCGGGATCTCCATACTTTACAGAATACCTAAGGTAAGAACTGTATCTGAACGAGTATTTTTGCTTATGGTAGTGTGAGGCTGCTACTTCAGAAACATTTTTCTGTGAGGTCAGTTTACACTTGGCTGATGTAAGAAAGTGAAAGGCCACGGCACACCTCTTCTTGTGTCAGTTTTCCAGAATATGAGTATACTGTATTTAAGCCCTATTTCGATGCTGTACTTTATGGGAATCTCCATAATGAAAACAGATTCATCTGGCAAACACTCTTCCAGAATCCAGACACCTGTTCAAGTCTTGGGCTTGCCAGATGATGAGCTTTGTCTTCAGACTTTTCAAAAATATCCTAAACAATTTTAAACTTTATAAATATTGTAACCTTTGATTTTTGTTCTTAATGGCAACACACAGGATTTTGACTCTTCCTCTGTTTCCATAAAAATGGTGTGTTGAAAATCTTGCCAGTTCAGTTATCAACTTACTTTTTTGTATTTTGAAATTTGCAAGCTCAGAAATACAACTGAATGCAACTGGGTTTCTTGAGATTTCATAATGGTCCTAAGACTTCATAAATTTTCTCCCTATGCCAAAGAACAATAGGAGAAATCACTTTGTTCTAAAATAGTTACTTTCTGGAGAGCTGAGGCAGTCACCTCTCATTTGATAAACCCAGGATGAAGCATCACTTGGGACTAGCACTGGAACTAGCACAAAACTCTCCCACTGCAGTGTGTGCCCTAACCACCAGGCAACTGGGTGTATCTGGGCTTTTTCTGCTTCTCCCTTTCATACTTGATCAGCAATTCTATCCTGAACCTAAAAAAGGCTTTCTTAATTTTTTTGTTTGGTTTTTTTAAAAATAATACCTCCCTGTGGAAAGACATAGTGTCAGCAAACAGATATCTTCTGGCCCCCAAAAATATCAAAACCAACTGTTTTTTCAAGAGGTTTTCTGAGAGCTTTATTAGGCAAGGCAACCTAAAGTAACTTTTTAGATTATACGGGTATGCTACTAAGAGTTCTCACTTGATATATCTTGGGGGTGATCACATGGCAAGTGCAGCACAAAAAGGGGATCAGGCCCAACCAACATGGGTTTATGAAGGGCAAGTCCTGTTTAACCAACCTGATCTCCTTCTATGATCAGGTGACCCACTGCGCTACTAGCTCTCTTCTTCTTCAGGCCAACACCAAACTCAGCAACATCCCCTCAGCATAACACCATCCTTTATTCTTCATCTGTTTGCTCTTCTCCGTCTCAAATCAGCCAAAGGAGAACATGCTACTGAGAGAGAGCTCAGCAAGCTGCCCCCAACAGGAAGCTCTCTTCTGCAGGAACTCTTTTCAAACTGATCAGCCTCTTGTTGCTTCTTTCTTNCAGAAAAGGACCTGGGGGTGTTGGCTGACAGCTGACTGAATATGAGCCAGCAGTGTGCCCAGGTGGCCAAGAGGGCCAATGGCATCCTGGCCTGTATCAGGAATGGTGTGACCAGCAGGAGTAGGGTGATTGTACTTGGCACTTGTGAGATCACATCTTGAGTACTGTGTCCAGTTTTGGGCACCACAGTACGAGAAGGACATTGAGGTGCTGGAGCATGTGCAGAAAATAGCAACGAGGCTGGTGAGAGGTCTGGAAAACATGACTTATGAAGAGCAACTGAGGGAACTGGGGCTGTCTAGTCTAGAGAAGAGGAGACTGACAGGAGGCCTTACTACTCTCTACAACTATCTTAAAAGAGGTTGTAGTGAGGCTGGTGTTGGTCTCTTCTCCCAAATCACTAATGATAGGACAAGAGGAAATGGCCTCAAGTTGCATCAGAGGAGGTTTAGATTGGATATTAGGAACAAAGTCTTTACAGGCACTGGAACGGGCTGCCCAGGGAGGTGGTGGAGTCACCATTCCTGGAGGTGTTTAAGAAGAAAGTAGATGTAGCACTTGAGGCTATGGTCTAGTGGTTAGGGAGATGTTGGGATGAAGGTTGGACTTGATGATCCTGGAGGTCCTTTCCAACCGTAACGATTCTATGATTCTATGATCAGCTCTCATTTCAATGGGTCCTCCCATGCCCTTCTTACAAATTTCCTTTTGGAATCCCTAAAAGTAGAATTTGAAACAAACATTACAGTTTTCAAGAATTGCCAGTTTTCATTTTATTAATCTAAACATGCAATACTTGATGGTCTCTGGGAAGCCTCAGTTTAATATGTAATTCCTTTGAGGTATCATCTAAGAATCGTGTCCTATTTCTTAAGCTAAGTTTTGGACATGTTGCTGAAGAAAAAAAAGACATAAAAATCACTCAAGATCACTCTAACAGCATAGAAACCAGAAGATAAGCATGAACTTTACACATATATCTTTCTTTTTTTTTTCCTTCTTATTGCAATATTATGGGTTTTGACCACAAAAATGGTCAGTTCTTGGGGGGTTTTAAGCAGATTTTTAACAAAGGCCTTTAGGTACATTTTGTTCATAATAGAGACCACAGAGCATTTCACAATGTTTAAGAAATCTGACAAGAAAGTTTCAGGCAGATGTCATTCAGTTTTCTGTGCTACTTTTCTTATTCAATCAGAAGTCTTTTCACCCTTCCACTTCTTCTGTCGTAAAACCTTGTGTATTTGATCCTATCTGTATCTAAGCCAACAGTGCGTGGGAGAGGCAGCTATATATATGTACCTGCTTTTTTCTAGCCAGATTCAGAGATGCCTGACAGTGTATTACCAACTTTCCCATCCCAGCTCCTATCAGCTTGTCTGAGATATTAGAGACTTTCTGCTCAGGAGTACATGGAAATACTTCTGCAACAATTCTGTATCTATTTTTGCCATGGAAATTCCAACAGCATTGCTGTCATTGCCGTATGCTGAATCTTCCTATACAGTGCTGGTTTGACTTTCCTGTAAGACCAGATTCTCAAATCTCAAGCCTAGCAAGTTACTTTTTTCCCCCTTTTGATCTTTCTTCCCCGTGATACAAGTCTACTATTTTCTTTTCCTTGGCATTTGTTTGACATTGTGATAAGCATAGAGCAGCACTTAAGTAATTAAGGAATCAAATAATGAATACTTTCTTATTGCCTTAGTGTTAGAAATTTCACAATAAGTGAGAGAAGGTTGCACTGGGCAGATCAAAGAGAGTTTAGCACACAAGCATACATTGTAATTTGCTGTTGCTTTATGCAGTGCCAGAAAATGCTTATTATAAAACATGTGGTCACTGGGCTTGGGACAGGCACATGTGATATCTAACCATAATTTCCTAAACACATGAGCCTTTTTTTTTTCTCCAATCTACTAAGCTGCTCTAGAAACCAGAGCTATACTGTGCAGTCAGAGGGTTCATAGTTTACAACGTACTACTTGGTTTCTTAGGATCAAAAGGTAGAGAAAAGTACCAAAAGAATATAAGAGGATTACTAACTTTAAATAAGCACTTAGGGAAAACAGGGGGAAATAACATTTTATTGTCACTGCATTTAGCAGTTCAGTGTTTGTCTAGATGCTTCATGTTGCTTGTTCCTTATTGACTACTGTCATATTGTTTTCAAAGCACTTTTCAGCTATGACTTTTTTTCTTTCTTTCTTTCAAGCTATAAGACAGATATATGGTGTCCTTTCTCTGTTGAGTTGGGCTGAGATCAGATGGGCTGAGATCAGTTGCGAGGCATTAAAAGCTGTAGCATGAAGCAGCTAGGAGAAAGGTGCTATCCACTTTTAGCTTTGAAAACATGTATTTGGAGCTAATGTTTTTGGTGAAAGGAATTCTTGTATGAGCCTCTTAGAAAGCTCCCAAAGGCCTGGATGGTCAAACTCCATGCAGAAATGGAAGCAAGTTACAGAAGAGGGTAGTAGCACTGCCCTTGAATATGTCTAGGATCATACTGTTCCCCTTCAACAGCTTTTCAAAGTGGAAGAACAGAAAAAAATGAAATAAATATATTCTATAATAATAACAATAATAATAATAATAATAATAATGAGTTTTTCCCAAGCTTTTAATATTGCTTTACTAAAATGTCCTTCATATCTGTTTTCCATCTTCAACCTGTATGTCAGGAGTCCTTGTCAGCTGCTTTTCTTAGCCCACAGGAAGACTCATGGAAAAAAGCAGCTGCAGGCATGGGGTCCAATTTCATCAGTTTTGGGGCTTTGCCCTTACCTTGCCAAGATCCTCACTGTCTTATTTCATTAATGAAAACTTAAAGTATCACATTAGGGATAAAATTCTGACATTCCTGTTCTCCTAAAGACCACAGTGAAGTTAATGGGAAGAAGACAATTATAGTCCTGGACAACAAAACAAACAAACAAGATGGACTTCTTCCACCACCCACAGAGTATCTGATGGAAAAAAAAGGGTTATCTTAGTAAGGCTGGTGGAGTTGAAAAGATGGGGTCCAAGTGCAGTGAGCTGGGCTGGGAGTTGTTGAATGAGAAGGTTATAGCACAGCACTTCACAGGGCAAGCACCATGTAAAGGACAAGCCAGGGAATATGCTCCTGCAGTCTCACACAAGGCAATAGTCCAGCATTAGCCAGAGGATTTCCTGCAATGTGCTACTATGGGCACTCGTAGCTTTGGGGACACACCCTACACCTCACCCCATCCCCCTCCCACCCCACAGCCTGTTTGTAATGCAGCTGAGATACCCTGCAAACTGGCTTGCAAAAAGCACTCCGCTGCTCTGTACATGGGCTGGGAGATGACGGCACACAAGCACGCAGAATTCAGCTTTGTGGCTCGAGACACTGCAGCCAGCCACCATCAGAGAGCATGCTGCAAGTACAGGAGTTGGCTGCTGAAATCCCCATTGCTGAACAGACAGAACTAAGAAACTCAGTAACCACATCACTCCTGAACTCATCAGCAGGGTTTATATAACGAAGAGCCATCAGCCTTTTTACTTCAAATACTGCCTCAATTTACGTGGCATAGTAGCAATATGGCTTTGATGGAGAAAAATGTGAAGGAATGTGTTCCCCGGGGAGTAATGCAATATACAGACAATGTGAGTAAGAAGAATGCTGTGCTGTTAAATGATACACGTTTCCACCCAGAACATTTTTATTATTCTTGGAACTAAATTAAAGTTTCCACTCTCAGTTGCTGCAAGGGTAATTCAGATTTCTACAATATACACCCAGATACAGACATAACCTCTTTAATAAACTTCTCTACCCATTCATTTCTTCAGCTTTCCTGCTTTCTCATTCATTGATGATACTAGAGGCATATGGAAAAGAATGAAAAATAAAAAACTATGTGGAATCAAAAAACCCTCAGACTAACAGAAAAAAGTCCTAGGATTGTCAATAACAAATTCAATATAGGACTGGCTAATGCTTATACACTAAGTGTGAAATGGAAATGATAATTAAAAATTATATGACTGTAGTACAGAAACATTTTAAATACCTATTTTTCAATATATTTTCAATCTCCTAATTAAGAAACATCTTTAGTCTTTTATGCTTTAGGACTTAAGAAAATGTAAATAAAATATTTGTTGCAATCCAATTTCCTAGTGTGGCAGCTGGTATCATGCAGCTTACATTGCTATTGTTTTGTATGCAGCTCAGAAAATCCTTTCAACATTTCTAAGTGTATATCACTCATTTCTTCTGAATCTGTTAATTTTTTTCCATCATTCTTCTTTTGCATGTCATTGATCTCATGCTTATACCCTTAAAACAGTATGTCTCAGGCAACATCTCAACTGAATTATCACTGGTAAAAACAGAAGTTTAAAAGCCAACTATTAACTCCATAAACTTGTTCCCCTCCTTAAGTGTTTATTAAGATTCCTGAGGTTCCAATACACATGACTATTCTCTCTCAGACTTCCTGATTCTGAGACTGAAGTATTTTGGTTCAGTGTCTTCAATAACTTTCTTAAATCCTCTTTATTTTCATCAGACATTTTATGTCTCATGACATACATTCCATTTCACTACTTCATCTGATGGGATTTCCAATTTCTGGAATATTATTACTTTGCCTCACTGAACTTTTTCGATGTTCCCATTATCTCTTCTGGATTCAGTCTGCTCCTTTTGTGTTATAATACTGAGCGTGCCAGCGGTATTTATTTAACTCCCATTAAACAGAGCTCAGGACTAAACCAGCAGGGTCACTCCAGAGTTTAGCACCTCTGCTGGTAAGTGTATATCACCACAAGAGAAAGAGGGAAAATATTTCAAGAAAAGTCTGAATAACTGAAAAAAACCCTTAGACCTTTGAGAAGTCACCTATCTGTGTGCTATTTGCACAAACTACCACAAGCAATCTGGCAAAAGCACAACTGGTGTATTTTAAGTTTGCCGCCCACAATCCAGAAACTAAGTAGTGTATGAAATGTGCTACGGATGTTAGAGTTCCTACAATAATATTAGATCTCCACTTCTGGTTAGCTTTTGCAACCCACAAGATTCTGTTAAAGCTGCTGTTTTTAAAGATTTAAGTGAGACTTCAGTTTACCTAAGCATAGGGCTGGTCAGACAAACAGACCACTGAGCATCTGTGGCTAAGTCTTTCCCACTGAAGTCGATGGTATCTTTGCCTTATGTTTTCACAGGGCTTGATATTTTCATTAAGAACAAGGTGAGTATGTCATTCAAATGCAGCTGTAGAAAAATCAGACATCTAGTCTAAGTTAGTCATCTAGGTTCCTCCTGTAACCAATGTAGGCAGAGAGAGTTCATCTCACCTGTCTTAGACAACTCTCCTAGAATATGATAAAACTGGACTTGGTCTCTCCATTGTCCTTGAAGAAAGCCCACATACCTATCTTTTAGACAGCTAAATGATCCCACCTAACTGAAAGTGTCTAACTTGAGCACTGTTGCTGCTGCTGTAAATCTAATTGTAAAGAAGCAGTTCAGATTTGGATTCCTGTAAACAAAATGGAGAAAAAAGGACTCCCACTTCTTCAGCTGTGCATCTATATTAAATGGCTTAAATATGGCCTCAAAATTTCAGCTAGCACAGGTCATACTAGCTCTGGTGACTACACTGATTTAATCAAGCTACAAATTGGGTCTGGAGGGTGAGGAGGGAAGATCATGTAGGCTCCATTCCTCATCAAACTCTCTTGATCACTTATATAGTTAAACAGAAGGGCCTCTTGATGCTCTTAAAAGGCCCCTTTGCTATTTCCAGACTTTTTTTTTCCCCACATATTTTAGCTTCTCTCCCCACTCCTGTATTGCTAGCTTCAAAACCACTAATGAACTACAGTGATGCTTTTCTGCATCATGAATATCTCCTCCAAAATCTCTACTGGTCGCCATTATTTTGTGTCTCAACTATCCAAACACTTTAGATTCATGCAGACTATTTATTGAGAACAGGATTTGTCCCATGCTATCCCACAGGCTCTTACATTTTTGGAGAGGTGCTGGTGAGCTCAGGTCAAAACTGTGCCCTAGACACTGCCAAACAAGTGGTAGGAATGAGCACCTCTTGCAGAGGTTTAGCCAGGAGCCTGGCCTTTTATATTTTACTGGTATAGAGGTAGCCAGAGCATCTAGTAATGCCAGTAATGCGCACTAACCCAATTTTGATTCCAGATATACCCTGAATCCACTGCCTAAATGTATGAGCATCATGTTAGTATGAATAAGAATACAAGCTGGTTCTAATACTTTAAACCCAATTTTTAATACTTGTACTGAAGAGGGACAGTCTTAGCCTTTTATTCAAAATCTCCACTAAGATGTAGTCCATTGAGTTCCTTGCCTTCACAGGCGTATTTTTTCTTTGATGTGCCATTTTAGAAAAATGCATTATTAAAACATTTAATCTAGAATTTTAACACTGGGCATACCTAATATCTAGGTATCTAGGATTAGCTTTTTAAAAAAAATACAGTAAAGTGGATAGAATGACTCTTTACTCAACAGGAAGACAAAGTGGCCCTAGCATTCTTGCATTGCAGAAAAAATGTGAATAAAACGTGCTTATTGTGAAGCTTTCCATCAATTTGAAATAAATGCCACATTGCATTATAACCAACAATTTTTGTTCCTGTTACATCATAATTTCCCTGTCCTAATGACAGAATACATTAAAAAACTCAATTTGTTAATGTTACCGGTTTTGCCTCATCTTTTCTTTTTTCCCATTTGTATTTCTTCTCTTTCTGGAATCTGATCAACCTCTGACTCAAAAGTTTCCCCATATTTTTAAATAATTGACCTTAGGGTTTAATCAGGAGTGAAAGCAGAAGCAGGTGGGAAGAATCTTTGTAATTTTGTTTACAGGCATGTATTTCCAGAAACCTCTCCTGAACTCAGTGGAAACACATCTTTAATTTTCCTCCTATAAAGGATGGATTAAATGAGGTTGCCTGAAAATGATCCACTTCAAATATTTGACTGCATGCTCTTGCAGTTTGTTAAGGTAACGACAGCAACATGACTTTGTGTTACAGTTTTTGCATTTGAATCTGAGTCATGAACATAAGGAGCTGAAGTCAAAGTTGGGTCATCCCCAAGAAGTGCTTCACATCATGTAATGGTATCATGTCCTGGAGAAGGTCACCCTGCTTGCTATCAGAAGTCTCATAATCAAACAATATCAAGAATGGCTAATATAAAAAAAAATCCAGTAATTCAGATAATAGTGCCCCATTCAAAACTGTGTATGCAGAACTTTTTCATAGAATTTGGTATAAAAACAGGGAAAAAACCCAATGTAATAGCTTGTATCACTTTAAAAAGATCGCTTTATAGTTCTAGACAGATGTTTTGTCATTCTTTCCACCACAAACACATACTAAAGAATGATTCTTATTGTCTTCAACAGGACAAGCAAGTTTTCCAAGTTTAAAGTAATGGACGATTAGAACCCACTGGAAAGGTCACTGTGGCTGAATCAGAATTAAAAAGTGCACTGTACTTAGAAAATACAGAGGGCCTATCAAAAGAGTCAAGGATAAGCTTTGGGTAGTGAGGAGACTTTTAGATGCTTGTGTCAAGACTGGGCTTTTGAAGTTATCCAGCTGTTCTTCCTGCATCTACTTAAAACACAAAAATACACAAGATTTTAAGAAAATAATTTAAATAATTTAAGAAAACAATTTAAAATAGTTTATAGTATTTTCTTGTATTGGTATATTTTGCTGTGTTATGTCTCCTCTACAAAGACATTCTCCTAGGGCTATTTACAGAATATCAGATTAACATGTCATAAAAATAACTGAAATATGTTCCAAACATCACAGAGTTCTTCCAGCACTCTTATATTACGATTACTTAAATATCACTAGCTGTTGGTAGTGTTGTGAGTCATTCCTGTGTAGGTCAGTTGGATTATTTGTTGAATAAGACACCATAAAACAACCTAAGGGTGTTTTGAGCTAGTAACAAAAATGAGCTAAGAACATCAGCAGTCTCAAATTAGAAAAAAATTTAAAATGCCCCTCTTTTATAGTGTTGCTTATATTTTTTCTTCCCAGCTATAATAAAAGTCCTTACCTCTACAGACAAAAATACTTGGCTTTATAGGTGTTTTCCATTTGCCCAAAGAACTGCCAGAGGAATAGGTAATGAAGACCTAATTTATCACTTCATTAGACCAACTGGGATCAAAGATTCCTTTTGTGGTTTTCTGAGACATGAAAAAGAAGTACCTATGAAAACTAACTCCCTAATTTTCATTATTTTTACAGTCGTTTTTTCTTGTTTTCATTTCTCAAATATGCGCAACTATGCAGGTGATGAAAATAAAATAACTTCGGTACTTTCACATTCAGAAAAAAGATCAGTATTTTCCTGTTTTCAATGCAATTGAAAAACTAGAGGAATACACTGAGCATGAGTCTTCTATTTTTTTTTTGTCATTGCTGCCATTGTTGCTGTCACTGTTTTTGATTGTTAGCCAATTAGTGAGGTGGGTCTATGTCATTTTCTTGAAATGAGACCTCAGGACTATCAGAGGAACTTTTAATCTCAGAAGATAGAATTTTTTGTTTGTTTAATGTAAAAATGATTTTTTTCCTGAAAAAACTCAGAAGAGAATAGAAATATAAGAACATAAACCTATTCTCTTTCTCCATCCATTCTTCCCTTGCAGGGCAAGTCTTTTCCTCCAGATCTCAGTACAGCAACTCAGGGACCACTAGGGTTACAATAAACTACACAAAGACCCTTTCGGGTCCTTAGGAAAAGTCTAAGGAAAAGCCTCGGGATTTCCTGATCGTTCTTTGTGCGCCTGCTTCCAAAACTACTGCTATGTAATTATTTTTGTCTGATTTTTTTCTGCCCCTAGTTTCCCACTAATTTTTCTTTGTCTTCTTTCTGCTTCATCCTAGACCTTTAATTCAAGTCATGAAATATCCAAGAAAGAAACACTGAGATAGCCGCATAGCAGTCTAGAATCTTTTTTCTGAACACCTTATACAGCTAATAGTCCAGTCCCCTGTGCAAGGGAAATCTGTACTGAGATGATTATCCAGGCATAGTCTATGTGGTAGAAGAAAGTAGATGCAAGGACAGAGGTGATAAGGTAAAAATGGTATTAATGCTTCCCAGTTCATAAGTACCTAATATTGTATTTAGGCAAAATAAATCCAGAGAAGCCTACATTTGTTGTAAGAAATGCTGAAAGCTGGGAACATCACACTTGCTGCAGAAGAACTGAAATTTAGTTTGTTCCTTGGTTTATTCTTTTTTCTGCCTGCACTAGGCAGAAGAATATTGGCCACCACATTGGAGCTGGGACAGGCTGTGCAGCACTGCCTCCGCACCTCAGTAGGAAACATGAGTACAGCTGCTCAGGTAATGTTATCTGAAAAGCTTCTCCCCCTCTTTCACTGGTTGCCTAATTGCTTCCTCTCCCCTGAAGCACTAAGAAATGAGAATGAATGGAAGACATTTATGAATCTATCAGCTTGTCTTGGAATAAGATAAAGTAAGATGACTTCTTTTGGAAATAAAAATTGTAAGCATGTAAGACTGCTCCATATATTTGTACTGATTTATCTGCTTTGACAGAAGTTCATGGAATAATACATTTTCTATTTGAGTGAAGGATTCACCCAGGATCCTGTCTAAAGCTCATGAAAGTTCAGAAATGCTCTCGTTTGAAAATTACATTTAAAACTTACTTTTTATAATGAAGAAAAATTAATTCAGTGCACCTTGAATAGTGGAAGCACTACTGTTGTCTCCTTAACTCCCTGGAAAATACTGACATAGGCATATGGAGCTTCACATAAACAGCTTCTTATTCTACCTTGTCTAGGCTTAGACCTGCTCTAAAGTAAAAAAGGTACTTTTCATATCACCCATTGGGATGAATAATTTACACCCATAGTCTCACAGTATAAATTATACTAAAGTTTCTTACTATTTGTCTTTTTTTTAACCTCACACCAGCCTCCTCTAAAGGAGGAGCATGCTCTAAAGCATGCATCATCTCTATTTGGAAATCAAAAGTGAGGGTTTTTCATAGGTATAGATACAACCTCATAGGAGACAAGTGTTTCCCTGGTCTGCTGTTGGATACATTCACTCTCCATGCACATTTTCACTTGGAGAGTTTAACTTTTATTTAGGATTTAGTTACGGTATTGGATTTCTAGTTTTCTATCTTTTTAAAGTAGATTTACGTTTTATAAGCCACTGAACATTAACTGCATTAGACAACTGGAGCTCCAGATTAGTCTGGATGGTGTGATTGGGTGTAATTGGATGTATAAAGCCATAGTTCAGGATCTTATTCTGCCTGATTCAGCAAGCTCGTTTTACCACATACCTGCAGAGTACTTTAATGACCTCCACCCCACAACCACAGGCAATTTTAGGATAAATCTCTCTCTTTCTGTGTCTCTCTGTTTCATCTTGCTTTTATTAGAAATACCATCTAGTTGAAATGCATGGCACTATAATCCTTTCTTCAGATAAAAATTCACTTCCCAGGAGACTTTTTTAGCAACTTTATCAATGAAATATCTAATAATAATAACAAAAACAATGACATAAAGTTAAAAAAACCCACAACAAAAACCACACTTAAGACAGTTTAGGAACTTTTCGGTTGCCTTTAATGGTAAGAAAGTGGAGGTTTATTTTTAACTGAAGCAGCATTTTTATTATTATTTTCAACCAAGATGGGAGTGTCTGGAATGTTACTTTTTATTTTTAAAATAAGTCATCATTTTCACCATCAGCATTCAGATAGGAGTCACACTGATCACAATACTAGTGGATGAAAGGTCTGAGCATTTTTGTGGTTTCTTGAATAAATATCAGTAATACAGTTTTGGTGTTCTCAAATTTGTGGAATGTGATATTTGGAAGGGTATAAGAGCTGAAAACCATTCTACTCCAAGAAACAAATGCTTTCAATCTAATAACACTGGATGGAAGAAGGGCTTTTTGATTTGCTTTGCTTTTTCCCATGGGAGACAAGAACAAATTCTCTGCAACACTTAACAGCAATTGATAAAAATATACTTACTGATTAAAAGGTTTTTATTTCTTTTAGATATGCTGATTATACTTAGCTCATCAATACTCTGTGTTCCTCTCCAAGAGTACCATTCAGTCTTGATATTGTAAAATTTTTCTGCAAGTGATTCAAGTGAAATAAGCCCACAAAACTCCTAATTTTATTTTATTTTATCTTTTTTTCAGGAAGGGGACATGGTAGTTTCCAGCCCCACAGTCTTGTTTATCTGTTTCTGTTCAGTGTTTCCAGCTCATACTGCAAAAATCCAGGCCCAGAAACTAAGCCAATACTACAACATTTATTTTATGTCAAAGTCTCTGAAGACAAA
>VYZX01007890.1:72751-85880 GCA_013401335.1 Brachypteracias leptosomus | reverse complement strand
AGAAGACAGCTAACGAGGGAGACAGACTCACACATGCACGCACAAAAGCAAATAAAAGAAACTGGGAAAGAACAGAGGGGAAGAGAAAACAAACAGTAAGGACATAACAGGAAGACCATAATTTCTCACTGAATGAGACCAAGAGATTCAGGAAACAATTTAATAAATAGTAGCAGTAAAATACTCAGTGGGGTTTGCACCATGGACATCTGTTCTCCTGCACAATGTCTAGGTCCCTTTGGCGCCTAGAGATGTCATGAGAGACCCAGGTGGGTGACACTTACTCTACCACCCACAAGGCTTCACTGACATGGCACTGGACACCCTATCCTGACTGGTGAGATGATCAGGATTAGAGAGTCAGTCAGGACATGAGACCCAGTGGTACCAAGAGTCAAGCATTCATCTGTTTAGCCATAAACAAGCAGCTGGCATCCTCCTTCTCCTCCCTGTCCCCATAGGAGGATCAAGGGTGAAATAACTGCTAGGAGAAGATTAGAGAGCTTTTAAATTGCATCTAACACCATTTTTTTCATCTCTAGCTACAACTTTGCAGTGTAAATATCATGCTGTGAAGACTTTAANTTTTTTTTTTTTTCTCCAAAAGATGTGGGACTCCTTGCAAAGGGATGGGTCCCGGACACAGCAACCCAAGTCAGTGGCTTTCTATTTCAGTACAAGAACTGATCATAAAATAAGTAGCTACCTATATCCATTCCAGTTAGGGGCTACTGTCAAATAAGCCAGTTAATAGAAAACAAACTCAGAAAACAGTAAGAAAAGTTATTTAAAAACCCTAAACATTCAGCTGGTGTGTTGATTTTTATATAGAAATAATTCAAAACAAAACAAAACAAAGTCCTGTCTTAGTGTGTGGTAGAGCTTGCTTGCAGAAAACAAAGAGAAGTAACCTACCTAGATGCAAGGATTGCTACAATTATGATCTTAAACAGAATTTATATGCTTAAGAATAGAATCCCTCCCAGGTTTTTAGAGGAAAAATATTAATCTGGCAGAAGATAAATCTGGCAGTTGGTCAATCAGTAATAGTGAGATGTGTGAGGAAAGACAATTATGGGGGAAGGAAGGCAGGAGAAGTCAGGAGTGGGGAGGGGTTTTGTAGTTTTTGAATGTTAAGCAAATTAGATTCCAGAATGAGGGGATGACTGTGTGGATGGATGCTATCTGGAATTGATTTACTGATTACTGGGGCAAACACCAGAGGAGGAAAAAAAAAGGATATCTTTATAAATTCATCTCAGAATAATTTCTGGAACTACCATATGTTTCATTTTTATTACTGTCTTCCTTCTCAGTTTTGTAAGTGGTTCTCCTTCCTCATCTTTCATAACAGACAATGAGAACCAGGATAAGTAAGCATGACCGAAGTAAAAATTTGACCCCAAAATGTGGTCCTGCTAGGTACCTAAACACATTTATGTGATTACTGAATTAATCCTGAGGAAAAGATTAGATTACAGGGATGCAGGGAGGAAGAAAGGGAGGAGCATCCACTCATACATGGAAATTGTGGTGGAGGGGATACTCCTGTTTTCAAATGCAATCTTCAAAGTCAGCACACACATTCAAATTAAAGTCATTAGCACACTTGTTCATAAACAGAACAGGTGTCAAGATCCTCCCAGTCCCCTTCAGTCCCTCAGACAAACAAACAAAACTTGCAGAATTTCACAGATATTACCCAGGTTCAGGATCCTCCCAACCCCCTCAAGCCTCCAAACAAGCAAAATGTGCAGAATTTCACACACAGTTTACACAAAATTATAAGCTCCCCTTCCCTCTAAAAGCTGCTTTATCTGCATGAAGCAGCTGCAGGAGGCACAAGGTCTGTGCATGGCACCACCGTGAAGAATTAACCTGGGGTTACAGTTGCTTTGCACCACTGTGCTACCAGTGTGAGTGAGAACAACTCCTGGGAGGAAGCCTGTGCCTCCCTCTGTGGCTAGTTTCACATCGGTACTTTGGTAGAAAACACTGTGCTAGAGGTAGCCACTGCTGTTGTTATAGTAGTAGAAGCAGTAAGCATGATGTGGTTTATTTTCATTCTGCTCAAATTTCAAGATTTAGAACTACGTGCCTCTGATGAATAAACAGTGTCTGTGGCAATCTTAGTCTTTACACAGGGGCTTCCTTTTCTGCTTTTATTTTAACAAAGAAGCCTCTGAAAGAGATACTCCTCTGGCAGCCGTTATGCATGTGTGTACGTGTGCAAGTGTGCATGGAACAAAAGGGTGGAGAGGATCTCTGGACTGTAGTTACCACTTGGAGTATATGTGATCTGTACTTACTAACCTTCTGCTGCTTCCAAGAACAGCTCAGTAAATCATGCTTCTTCCACTGAAACTGCGTATACACTACTGTACATTTTCAGCAGGGATCCAGATGTGAGCAATTAGGCCATGCTGTGCTATTATGCTGCTTCCCATATATGAGACTTGGCTAAATAAGAACAAACCAGCTCCTTCTTGAAAATGCACACAGTCCTTCCCCAGACAGACAGTGGTTAGCACTCACTGGCACATCCAGCAAGCACTTTCCAAACTCTTGGTCTAAATATATGTCTAGATGATGTCCTGACTGTGTTTTGGGACAAGGTCCTATTGCCCACCAGCCCTTGTTCCCTTTTGCTCCACTGATGTGAAAAGCTCTGGCTCTGAGGCTGGTGGGCAGCTATATCATGCAGCACCTCCTTCCTCCTCCCCCACTACAGCCACCTCATTTGGACAATGAGCAAAAAGGAGCACTCTGAAGCATAGCATACTCTAGAGGCCAGAGACAGCTATTTGGACTAAACCCACCAAGAAGCGTGTCCAGGATTGCTCTCAGTCCCTCTTGGATGTGAGGTTTGCCAGGCATCTTGGAGGAAGACATCATTTCCACTTGCTGTCAGTTCTGTGAAAAAATCCCAGCAAAAAAACCACAGCCAGGGAAAGATGGTTTGCTGGAGACAAAGGTGTAGGCTTTCAGTAATGTCTAAACAAATGGCAACAAGCATTGGGTTTGTTTCCTCTAGAGATTCCAGACTGCTCTCAATTCAGTAAACAAAAACTGTCACTGAGGAAGGCAGACATCTTTTTCTTTTATCTTGAGAAATTGTAGATGTTTTTCTATGTTCTGTGGTGGAAGAAAAGTTTCTTGAATAAACTGGAAGGTCCCCATCAGTGAGACACTGAGAGAAAGGATCTAAGCAAGCAATCTGATTGCTCTTTGAAAAGACATTAGAGACAGATAGGCATTACAGAGAGACTTTAACATTCCAGAACACTTCCAAAACTTTAACACTGGATTAGCTACTAGTTGCTCACTATGATATCTAAAATGATGTTCTAGTATTGAAATATCTGACGAGTCTACTGGACGGGGCTGAGCTGACCCTAGCAGATGGCTATGGTGAAGGCAATCAAGTCATTTTACCTTTCTGTCCCTAGATCTATTTTTGCAGCATCTTATACCATAACCATACTTTTTCACTAGATCTTCAAACAATTGGCTGTGGGAATGCATTTCACTATCTGACTTGTGGAGGTTTCAGGCACCCTTGACAGCTACAGAACAGAGGTTTAGCTTTGCCTGCTGGCTAATCCACCACCTGTTAGAAAGCCCTTTCCTTTTGGTGCAGATTCCTAGTTGAACTAGCTGAGCAGCAACGTTGAGTGCAGAAGGCAGAACTCTCTGCATTTCAGTTCCCCCACAGGAATGTCTGGGGCTACTCCTCAGGAAATATCCTGCTCTAACCCTGCAGTCAGCCAAAGAAGCAGGGAATGTGCTCCTGACGGCCAACACACCCTCAAGAAATGTTCATCTGCAGGTCTGGGTTATTTGTTTGCTACTTTCATCACTCTTTGACCACAGCAGTGTCTTCTCAGTAATGGTACTCCTTAGCATGTCTCAGCATGTCACCCCACCAGGCAACTTAGCACCTCCAGCAACATTTTTACTTTTTGTGCTCTTTCTTTTGTTTTCTTCTTTTTGTCTTGTCTTCTCTTCCGGATAAAGATGAGACTGGTACCCAGGGGAGGCATAAGCAAATAACATCTGCTTTATTTCCTTTTATTGAGAAAGTGCAGGTTACTGATGCTGGGCTTAGAAGGAAAGAAAGTTAGGCAGCCTCTCACTTTGGCTACCATGAACAGTATTTGCATATTTGTAGACATCAGTAATAGGTGACTTTTCAAACCTTCCCATGCTAAGATCATGGTCAAAGGAAGTATGAGGATATATTTTCTCCAACTATTTCAGTGGACTTTCAATCAGGCAGATGGACCACATGGCCATGTCCATGGACATGAAGCACCTAAAGTGTGAGTCAGAGATGTCTATCCCTGCCCATTCTGTTCTTTGAACCTTTCCAACATCCATTCAGGTGAACAGCAAATATATCTTCCCTTCCTGATTGCTGCACAACAAACCTTTCCAAAAGTCCTGTTCTTCAGCAGCTATTTCCTGGGCTGGTTCTTTTGTCATTGGGTCTCTAATTTCATTTAACCTCCCAGTTACCCAGAGTTTTACCTTGCAGTAGTCCCTGAGATGGCTTCACGAGTGTTTCACCACATTCACTCATTTCCACGCAGACAGTCCTTTCCCCCAACCAGATGCTCTTTTTGAGACAGAGGAATATTTGAACCCAAACTTCAGGAGCAAGCCCTGCCAAAAATTCTTCATAAGATAAACATGGCCGCCCCTCAGCTTCTGCTAACAGCTGTTACAAAAGAACAGTTCCTCATGCAGGGTGAGAGGACAAGCTTGTGTTTCAACTCTTCTGGCAGTACAATGAAAATAGGGGTTTGATATGTTGTGGAGGATTTGTAAAACTGAATGTTTAATTACAGAGTCTTTTTTTAAATTTATTTCAGCTGCAAACTAATGAGTATAGTAGCAGCTTACAAATTCTCCAAAGCTGAATGCATGGAATATTTCAAATAAAGAGTACATAAGAAAGCATCATATTTATCTCATGAAGTTATAATGTGGGCAGTAATTTATCAGGAATCTTCCTCTGTCATTTCATGCACAACTTTTTCCAGTCCCTTCTACATGGTATATTAACAATCCCTTTCTATCCAAAGCAGTGGTAAGACATGCTTCAAAATAGTGCACATTTGTAAGACTTTGTGTGACCTTTCCATTCTGTAGGTCTTCCCAGAATAGGATGATGAATACAGTCCAGCTTCTTTGAATGTTGCAAGTGGTCAACAATGTTCTGTGGCATGTGGTGGCTGCAAAGCCTACTATAAAATACATGGGAGGTTGTTGATATGAGAAGTTATACTGCTAGTAAAACTGGACACCTGTAGCCCTGAAGAAGTCTTCTACAAAGCCACAGTAGGGAAAAAACCACACAAAATCCAGTTAAAAGCTTTCTGAGACTGGTTTGAGAGCCCTACCTGCAAAAGTAAGTGTATAGTTTAAATAACAATATTTTTAATTTTTGATCTGACTCCTGGACTGCCAACAGAACTGTACCAGGCAGCTGCAGACGATTTCAGGGATGCGGCAACGGGGAGAACTACCACATATCCCTACCCAATGCCCCACAAAAAGAGCATGTGGTGATTGCTTCCCGGTGCTTATGGTCCAGCAGCCTCTGAGCTAGAGATTGGCTGATCCTGGCCACCAGCCCCCCAGCTGCCTGTGCTCCCACACTTTCATTGAAATGGATGCTGGGAAATCTCGGCATTCCTTGGGACACCATAGTTGTGCAGCCCTTGGTTTTAAGCAAGCATTCTCTTCTCTTTGGATCAACATCCATGTTCACTCTCCTCCCTCTGCATTTCAAGATCTGGTTTTCTTCAACCCTGAAATTCAAAGGGAATAATCTAAGTAAAAAAAACCCAAAACAACAAACAAACAAGAAAGGAACCCCTCCCGACTCCATCTTCATACACTTCTACAGCAGCAAACTTGAGTGTGGCTTTTCCATTTAAAGCTACAAACTCACATGAGTTTGCTAAAACTTGGGCTAGTGTACATGAAACCTTCAGTGTGCTAGTGAACTGCCCTACAGCTCGAGAAATTCAGAACAGGTCTGCCTATTTTCCCCTAGGAGTCCCCCCAAATTGCTGCCAGCACCGCCGGTGGCTTTGCAAGCCCCAATATCGCCCCTTCGTGGCTGGAGTCATCCTGTGCCTGACTGGGCCAGAGGCTCTGCAAGCTGCTGCCTTACACATATAAAACTGGAAAGCACTGGTGTGTTTATAGAAAGGGGTGGGCTCCCCCTGCCATCCCGCCCTCTCCCCTAAATTTCAGTCCAAGCAGGAGATGAGACAAAACAGGCTGTGTCCCCCTCTCCAAAACAGACTTTGCCTTCTCCACCCTGCATCCATGCCTTAGCCCTGAGCAGGCAGGAGCTCCAGCTGATCACACAAGTCTTTTATGACATTTTATCAGCTTTCATTTTGTTCTTTGAAAACTGAAAACCAAGGGTCTGTTTATATGTGTGCCTGGTTTTTTTTCCAGGCAATATGGTTGAGAAGACTCAGTGCACACGTGTGTAGCACAGGAGAAGAGGCAGCAATGGAGAAGGGCAAAGTGTCTGTAGCACACCTTTGCATCTCCTCACATTCCTGGCAGGGACCATGCTATAAACTAGAGCACTTGCACAGTTGTTCTATGCTGCTTTTTGCAGCTGCCAAGAACACTCAGTGCAAAGCCCCCGCCCCGTCTGACCATGGCTGTCACCCTCTCCCTACCCAAAGGCTGCTAGAGGTGTGGGCAAAAGCCACTTTCCCCACATATCCCTGCCTAGGATCCCACACTCCCTTCATAGATCCAAGTGTGGATTACCAAGGGCCACCACTAGCTGCACAGTGCCTGCACTCTGCCAGGGTGGTAGAAACTCAGAGCGTTCAATCACTTGTTCAGAATTTCATTTCTCCATTGAAACTTGAAACACTTTGGCATGGAGAGTGCAACCAGATGTGGCTGGACTCTGAGATCCCTGCATATCCCAGCACATCCCATTTTAATGTAATGACAGGATTAATACCTGAGCAAACATGTAAGGCATTGATCTTACTTGCCTAGGTGGGAACATCCCTTGCTCTTCTGTGCCAAAGCGAGGATGTGTTTCATGACTTCTCTGCTTCCTACAGCAGGCTTTTTGTTATCACATTTACTCTTTTCCAAGCCTTCTACATTCTCCCCCTTCCCCCCACCCCGAGAAGCTGATGTTTCCTTTTATCAGAACCAGTCAGTGCAAACTGCTGGATGACACAAACCAGACAGCCTGCATCCGCTGCAGACTGGGACAAAAGATGGAAGCAAAAGATAATAACGAAGCACAGCTGGCTGATAAGCATGTTTAAATTTTGCAGAGATTAGCTGTGAGAACAGGAAGGAGTTCTTTCTCTCCCTTCTGTTTGTTTAGCTTTCTTTAATTGTTTATTTTTAGGATGAAAAACATGCCCATTCAGACTTATCAAGCAAGTTAAAGCAAGACGCAGGGAGAAACCGGTCTCATTAGAAACATGAAAGCAGCCAAAAGTAAACAGGACTTTCCATTTCCCAGAGCCACGTAGGCTGGCGAAGGGCTGCCGGGCTCCCGGCCACGCTGGCTGGGCTGGACGGGAGCCGGGGCCGGCGCGGAGCAGTGAGCGCAGCCCCGGGGTCCGCCTGGCTCCCCTGGCTCCGCGACAGGCAGCGGGACAGCACAAGCGCCACCTCACTTGCAGATGGGATACAGCAGGGCAGGCAGGGCTCCTAGCTCCCCTCCCATGGCAAAACGCTCCCGTTATTTCTCTGGGCTGTTGCAGCGTGTACTCTTTAAGTGCAGGTTACTCAGCAGCGAGCCCCTCCTGAAGTCCGCGAGTGGGTGTTTGTGTCTGGTTTCCACAGAAGTGAAAAGAAGGTCTGGGGAAAAAAAGTGTTTTTGTAAGGGGAGCAAGCAAACAAAACACATTTGAAGGGAGTGTTGCAGTCTGAGGGACCGAGGCTGCTTCTGCAGGATGACATGGAAGTTTTTCCAATGCGCTGCAGAGAGACCCAGACTGCCACCAGCAGGTAAACTGCCATTGCAAAATGGAATGTTTCATTGTACTTCTTCTCCTACCTGCCTTGTGATGAAGGCCAGTCCCTAAATCTGAACCAGTTCCCACACCTGCAAACCTGCAGCCCCCTCAGTGGGTCCCTGCTGGTGCAAAAGCTGTGGGATCAGATCAGGGGTATACAACATCTCACTTCTCCCTCCTTTCTGATCAACAGTGCACACAGGAGGTCCTGTGTAGCACACTTGTACAAAGATTAAAGCAGAAACTATATCCGAGCTCCCTGTTCGCACCTGGCAGTGGTACAAACGAAGAAAGGGGCAGCGGGGTCAGCTGTACTCCGAATACCATATGCAACCCTGGAGAAGCAAAGATGCAGTGGAGCCGGGTTTCCCGTGGCTGTACATCCCTCAGGCCCTGCCAGGGAGTCAGAGGTGTGCCACTGAATGTCATCACCCTTCGCTGGCACTGCTAGAGCTTCAGCACTCATAACACTGCGTTAAAAGACTTTGGTTCAGGCCTTTGGGACTGTTCCTTCACTGGTTACAAGGGGCTGAGACACCACCAGGTCAGGAGAGCAACTCTATGATGCTCCTCTCTCACCATACCTTTAAAATAGTACCAGCACAAAACAAAGAACAAAACAGAGCTATTGAGGTCAGATATGTTCTCTCAACAGTCATCTTCAGTGGGGAAGGGAGGGGGAAAAAGTTTTGTTCTGTTTTTCAGAATATATTAAGAGACTATTCCACTAATATGTGGACAAAGAAAGTACAACTGTGTTTTAAATGATGTGGTTTGTTCACATGAGCCATCCTTTTGGCTAGCTTCACAAACTTGTTTGCAAGATTCATAGTGCAAATGTACAGAAACCAGCTGTAAAAGCTTGTTAGTTATGTTGAAACCTGACAATCCCCGTGACTCAACTGAACACCTACCTGCTGCTTCCACAGTTGTACCCACTGTTGTTGCCACTGCAAGAATTTTTGCTTCATGTACATTTATGAAAAAATACCTTTTATTTTCCTAAAAAAGATCTCTAGGAATTGAATAATATCTCTGAAAAGACTGTAGTTGGCTCCAGAGCCCCTTCAGTGCAATGATGTGAGCTTTTGTTAACCCTATGGGCACTGACACCTCCAGAGGGTTGTGCTGTTCAGGCTCTGCTGGCCACACTTCTGGGTGGGAATGCATTGGGTGGCCAGGAACTGTGGAGGGGTGGCTGGTTAATGCTGGCACACCCCTGAGCTGTGCACAACTGCCTGGATGCTACAAGCAATGCAGAAATGTAGCATGCTGTTTCTCTGCCTTAGGTTGCAGGAGAGTGATGAGAATGATGATTTATTTCAATAGGTAGAGCAGCTGATGGCACCTGTTAAGACTGAAGCCTCCTAGGTAATTATAACCACAGTGTAATTATAAAGCACAGGGTTTGCCCTGAAAAGCTTCCTATCTAATCATACATATTACTCCAAAATTATTACAAAGCTTTTTTTTATTTTTGCTCTCTGGGTTCATTTATATAAAGACAAGTATTTTAATAAATACCTTAAGTACATATCAAAGATTCAAAATGGCACAAGGAATTGCAGGTGCTTTGTAGATGTCTATTTTATCTAAGATCATGGTTTTATGATAGCTCATGTAAGACATAAATATGAACACACCATATAAGTCACTTGCCTATTCAGAGTGTATTTTTTCCCATTCTTTATTTAAAAATATAAAATAGGATGCATCACACACACACACTAGTAGTACTTGTGTGTTTTACTGCAGTCATTGTCTCAGAACCCAGAATATTTCAATTCACTTGTAGGAAGTAATCTTTTTCTTCTCTAGTAGGGGGATGGGATGGAGCAGATTTAAGGTGTCAAAAGGTGAAGGATAGGCACTGATGCAGGAAAACAAAACTTCAACCAAGAAAAGTATCAGTGGGTCCATGTGGCAGCTGTGAGACCTGGTTTATTACCTTAGCACTATGTGTGCCTCCACATAAGAGAAACAATAATAGCATTGATACTCCACATCCCAGCATGCTGTAAATAAATTAGCGAGATAATGAGGTAGAATACCAAATAACTGTGTCTTTTTCACTTTTTTAAATAGGTCATATCTTTCCTTTCTGACTCTGAGTTGAATCTTTCTCTGTGCTGAGGGCCAAGCATGTGACTCTGTAGCTGTAAAAAAGAAAGCAGCAGCAAACCCTTGGGGTATAGAGATATTACAGCAGCCACACAACACATTTCTGCATTCAGAAAAGCTTTAGTATTGGGTCAGGCAAGAGCTACTAAGCAGGGACATATGATATTTTTTTTAATGTTGTCAGAAGAAAATGTGGAACTGATAAGAAACACCTGTGGAAATGGAAAGCCATCTCAGAAACCAGAGTTTGTTTAGATGATGAAGAGATAAAATCTGAAGGCATGTGTTGCAAGGCAAGATAATCTTGAACAGAATGTCTGTTAAAGAAAAAAAAAAATAAAGAAAGAAGCAGCAGTGGTATGCTTCAGGTAATCGACTTTCTTTGCAAGGGAAGGTCCTAGAGGATCATAAGGCAACATTGGTGCAGTATGTAAAACTGCATGAGCTGCATGGGTGTTGTTCATTCATTTTTCTTCATGAAAACACGAGTCCATTTACATTTTATTTGCATCTTGTAAATATTTTCTTAGAACCCCAGCAGGACACTGGAAAGCATAAAAGCACACATTACCAGCTGAACATATGTAACCAAAGTTTTCTCTCTGCTTGCAGCTCAGCCTGTTCCATGTGCTCTGATCTAAAGCCCTGTAATACACTTACCACATAGGAATTCTGTTTAGCTACATTTAAGTTTTTTGAGGGAAGATTTGTCGGATCATTTGTTTTAGTTAATGCATACATATTTTCATGCCTTTGTCCTGCTCAATGTGAAATAAGCATTTTTTAAAGAAAGTCGATCTCAATATTTCTTTTCCTAGTCTGGAAAGGATGCAGTAGTTAAATGATAAATACTGGGAAATGTGCAATGTGGGGTGGATTTAATAGAAACATTGCCATGATTCTGCACTTCAGTGTTGTGGCATTAAATCAGTGAAAAGACAGAGGCAGACTGCTGGTGTGTGCGATGCCCAGAGGAGGAGGCAGTTACAGTAATAATTTTAGAGACTGTAAAATGACTCTAAAATGGAAAACTCAGCTGCAGTACTGAGGGCCCAGCTGAACAAGATACACAAGCACATGCCCCATTTTAAACATATAAGTAGTCCCAAAATCAACAAGACCACCCACAGGCTTACAATCCCTTGAAGAATTGAGCCCTTAATTGCTCAGTAATTGCTGCAAAAAGACATCAAGCTTTCTTTGTATTACTTAATATTAAAAAGGGCTTTGCCAGCACAAAACACCAGAGGAGCCCAACCCAAACTAAAGGTATAAAGTGAAGAACCAAAGCAATCTTACAGGAGGACTGCCTTTTGCTAAAATTCTCCCTGTTCAGCCTACATTGAGTTGCTTCTCCTGCTGAGGTCCGTGCTCAGCAGCACTCATTTCAGAATGGACCACCAAACTACAATTGCTTTCCCCTTTGATGAGCAATTGACAAATTCTGGAGGTTTGGAGATTGGGGGTTTTTTTTGATACAAAGTCCTAATCAACCCCTTGTTAACAAAAAAGTTATATTTGTAGCAAATCTTTTTAAGACCTATTTGGGATGCCAAGCTTCTTTTCTGCAAGGGCATTTCTGCAGCTTTTCAAACTGTGTTACATGAGTGATAAATAAACTTTAATGAGCTGATCCTTTTGCAGTGTATGAGGCAGGGAAGTGTTAATATCTCTGCTTTACAGATAGACAACTGATCTGCAAGGGGTCAGAAACCTCAGCTGCAGAAAATCTAGAGAGCTGAGCTGACTTTATTGAAGCTGCACTGATTTATACCAGCTGAACATATGGCCCCAGAAGATTAAGTGGTCTGTGTGAGAAATCTGTGGCACATCTGGGACACTCCAGGGCCTGACTCACAAGATCATCCTTCCTGCTCATAATGCTTGCAAACATGCCTCTACTACATAGGAGCCTCTGCTAACTTTTTCTCTAACCTCTTGGCAAAGCAATAATGAAATTGTTTGAATGACTGAGCCCAGGGAAAGTTTGGGCTAGCTTATGCTGTTAACAAAACTGCTTTCTCTAGTTACTTTGTGCATGAAATTATTTTGTACAGGTAAGCCAAAACTATATAAAATATTGGATTATTGTATTTGCAGAAATATTCTAAACAGAGACATAGCAGAAGGAATTTGCAGTCCGACATGGGGAAAGAGACTGTCAAAATCTTACAAAATGGGACCTGTGTTTCCTTTTTGCTTCAGTCCTGTGCCATACTGTATATGAATAGCTGGAGGCCAATAATCCACTGCAGAAGTGTTTCCCTGTGCATGATTTTTTTATAATCGGGAGTTTTATACAAGCCCAGCTCTGTCATATGCATTTTCCTAGCTATCTTTTGCCCAGGCAAGAGGGAATTCTAAGAAATACAAAAGGTCTGAATAAAGTCACATATATACCTTTAATAGGCTATTAAAGCACAATCATTTTGTAACTGGGATAGCTGTTGTAGCAACAGTAAGATTTATTTAACTATTGCTCCAGGACAAGAGAAAAAAAAAAAAAAAAAAAACACCCCCCAAAAAACCAAACCAAAACCCCTTAAATCATAAACCCAGTCTAAATCTTACTCAAACAGGTTTATGGAAAAAAGATGTTGGTGTGAAGCCTGCACAATTTGTGGGGGAAAAAATGATGAAGCTGTTCATGTGCAGGCTTTTGTTGGTATGTGTCTTATTGTGATACTTCAGGTATCGTTTCAAAATGATACAATATTAACTAGTCACAACATTCATGTTACAATGATAATTTCAGATTATGCTACTGGTGAGAAAGGTAATGGCACCAATCAGTCAGGAAAATGTAATGAAAACTCGTTTAGAACTTGATTTATATCTGCAAAACATAAGTTTCATATAGTGGGGATCAGTACTGCAACTTACATGAAACAGTCATTGCAAACATGCAACACTGCACAGTGTTCTTAATTCCTAAGGGGGAAAGTAGAATTGAACTATATGTCAAAAAAAAAAAAAAAAAA